>JAUCBJ010007395.1:0-28651 GCA_032718475.1 Nemertoderma westbladi
AGGCATGCAGTTCCGTCAGTCCGTTTGGTATGTAGTCCGTTAAAGGATATATGCCCTTTATAATTAAACCTACTAGTGTACGACTAAAAAGCAGTACAGCACAAAATATTTCTAAGCCGTTCTTTCTTTGGCTCAAGACTGAATGAATAAAACACTGCACATAGGCATTGCGTCATTTCTAGGAAATTCTCTGTACAAGGAGCCACAAAAACGCTCTCATTGGCTGACTGAGCTGAGAGACGCCGTAGAACAAAGGAAATCAACACGTATGAATGTCAGCTGTTAACCGTAGTCATAGTAACTACTGTTCAAGAGTAGCTATCACTCCTTTGCGTCACGAATTGCCATAGAATCATAAAAATATACCTTTCACAATACACATACGGAGGAAATAAGTCTTAGATCCTCTAAAAACACCGATACAGTAATAATACGGTCTCTTACACTTATTAAATCAACTACAGAGTATTTTAATGTAAAAGATAATAAAAATAACGGGGCAATTCAGCAAAGGCTTTTACAAGTACTATCCTCATGAGATGTTAAAATAAAAATTGAATGCTTTTCGAACGTCTTTCAAATCTTTAAATGGTTGTATTACTGTTGTTTTATTTTTAGCGATGAAAAATTTCAATCATTTTGGATAAAGTTATTGTTGAACTACTGTATTGCTGAACTTTAAACCCAATAATGTCAGAATGTATTATTTCATGAAAATGTATATTTATCAAACAATTCATAATGAAATCAGTTGCAATATGGAACAGAGATTCAAAATATGGTTCAAAATATTAGGCTGTGGAAACATCTCAATGAAAGAGGGGTGAAGTTGTATTTGGGGGTCGCTACCTCCTATAATACAGTAATGGTAATGCGGTATGCCTGGTGTAGTGCAATAAAATAAAATTAGTAATCTACTTTAGTCACCAATTGAGGAAAGGGAGCAGGTTACAGAGACGGCTTTTTCTAACCAAAACAATAAACGGTGATGTTACCAATGGAGGGAAAAGAGCAGGTTACAGAGACGTTGTTTCTTAAACAAAACAGTAATTGTTTATTGGACGAAGGTTGCTTGCGGGCGAAGGTTTCGGCTGGGCGATAGTAGCCATTTTGGGGGCGAAAATTGCTCCGGGCGAAGATTGGACGCTTTGAATAATTAGACTTTCGGAACGCTGCTCTCGAAATCTGGGGTGAAATTCTGGAGCATTTGGCGCTAGGAAAATGCCCAGAAGGGTGGCATTCCTCGCTGGGGGCATTTCCGCCTGTGACACCTAACTAACTACCTAACTGTGGCCTAATGACCCGTGGTAGAATGCTTGTTAATGTAGTTTAGTTTTGATACTTTAGTACTATGTGAAATTGTAACTACAGTCCAATCCCTTCTGTAACTTCTGTTACTGAATCCAAGCAACCACCAACAGAATTGTAATGAGGATTCCAGTGGCGGCCACTCCTGTAGCCCCGGCAACGTTGCAATCATCCGTGTCGCAGCATACGAACCCTGGCAAGTACAAAGGACTAAAGTTACCGTCATTATTCTTAGCAGCATCAATGCAGGTTTGATCAGTGTCAGCGTATACATCATCAACTTGTGGATCAACGAAGTTTGTCTCGTCGGCCAATTTTGCGGCTATTCCTTTAATCTAAATTAATTAAAAATTAAATAATTTTCCTGATTAAAGCTTTGTATTGGAAATACTGTAATCGTTTACAAATTATTTTGGTTGTTAAAAATAATATATTACAGTAGAATAATAAACTACAGTTTTAAACACAAAGTGAATAATGTTAATTTTAACAAAATTGAACAAAACTATTAAAATATTGGGGCAAGTATTGGTTGACCGAAGGATTGGTTGACCGAAGTATTGGTTGACCGAAGTATTGGTTGACCGAAGGATTGGTTGACCGAAGGATTGGTTGACCGAAGGATTGGTTGACCGAAGTATTGGTTGACCGAAGTATTGGTTGACCGAAGTATTGGTTGACCGAAGTATTGGTTGACCGAAGTATTGGTTGACCGAAGTATTGGTTGACCGAAGTATTGGTTGACCGAAGGATTGGTTGACCGAAGGATTGGTTGACCGAAGTATTGGTTGACCGAAGTATTGGTTGACCGAAGTATTGGTTGACCGAAGTATTGGTTGACCGAAGTATTGGTTGACCGAAGTATTGGTTGACCGAAGGATTGGTTGACCGAAGTATTGGTTGACCGAAGTATTGGTTGACCGAAGGATTGGTTGACCGAAGGATTGGTTGACCGAAGGATTGGTTGACCGAAGGATTGGTTGACCGAAGTATTGCTTGACCGAAGTATTGGTTGACCGAAGTATTGGTTGACCGAAGTATTGGTTGACCGAAGTATTGGTTGACCGAAGTATTGGTTGAACGAAGTATTGGTTGACCGAAGGATTGGTTGACCGAAGGATTGGTTGACCGAAGGATTGGTTGACCGAAGTATTGGTTGACCGAAGGATTGGTTGACCGAAGGATTGGTTGACCGAAGGATTGGTTGACCGAAGGATTGGTTGACCGAAGTATTGGTTGACCGAAGTATTGGTTGACCGAAGTATTGGTTGACCGAAGTATTGGTTGACCGAAGTATTGGTTGACCGAAGGATTGGTTGACCGAAGGATTGGTTGACCGAAGTATTGGTTGACCTAAGTATTGGTTGACCGAAGGATTGGTTGACCGAAGTATTGGTTGACCGAAGTATTGGTTGACCGAAGTATTGGTTGACCGAAATATTGGTTGACCGAAATATTGGTTGACCGAAGGATTGGTTGACCGAAGGATTGGTTGACCGAAGGATTGGTTGACCGAAGTATTGGTTGACAGAAGTATTGGTTGAACGAAGTATTGGTTGACCGAAGTATTGGTTGACCGAAGTATTGGTTGACAGAAGTATTGGTTGACCGAAATATTGGTTGACCGAAGGATTGGTTGACCGAAGGATTGGTTGACCGAAGTATTGGTTGACCGAAGTATTGGTTGACCGAAGTATTGGTTGACCGAAGTATTGGTTGACAGAAGTATTGGTTGACCGAAGTATTGGTTGACAGAAGTATTGGTTGACCGAAGTATTGGTTGACCTGTTGATGACCTACTCATTGTTGTTATATCTTTTGTAACCCAACCATATGACTCTCCCCACATCATTCACCCTGTTATTATGCGTTGTCCTAACTATAGTTATATAAAGATAGGCCCATACATTCTATGTGATCTTTTATAAGTGCGCTACATTATTATATGGATAAAGAGGATAGGTATGGTATACCTTAGTATAGTTATACAATGCCCACAGTAATTATCAGCAGCTTTAGTAAACCTTCCCTATTGGCCAACCTGTCCACAATATCTAATATTACTCAACCAGTGTTTCTCCTTGTTTATAAAGTGTATATCTCTCTGATTGGCTCACATGCAATGTTTATTTATCTCATTTGTACTTTCCTGTGGGTTTATATTGCCTTACATATTTGCTATATGATATAGCGGTTGTTATAGCTAGTTATCTGACAGTGACACTGAAGCGTTAGGGAAGCACAGCCGGTTTCAGTATGTTTAGAGTTGGATCTTTCATTAATGTATTAACATCATAACAATTAAGATTACTGATTAAACCACATAAATCTACTTATCAACATTATTGCAATTATCATTATTATTAACGTTACCGTATACATTAACATAGTGCATTAATTATATTCATCTTGTTATCTTAGTGTAATTTAGAAATGCTATTGGGATTATATTGACAATTATTATTATTATATTTCATTTATATTTATACATGTTCTTTTAGCTAAGGTTAGATGCTTACATACATATGACAAATGACACAACTCAAAGGTCCATCCTGTTTCGTTTATTGATTTAGTTTATAAACATATCAACGACCGAGTTGTGCGTTGATATTTTTTAATACATTAAATAGTTCCAGCTGGTTTTATTCTGGGTACCTTAAATGTACTTACATGTAGGAATAACGTTATTGTAAACGGGTTGGAAAATTATCTGGATGTAAAGGTGCTTCCTTATTTGTGCTTCAGTTTAGTGTCACTGTCATTTGTTTGACAAAGTGTTGGTACCGACCGTTTTGGTCTTTGGTACAACGTCAAACGTGGTCAGGCTATCCATTGTTATTAATTATTACATTGTGGTAGGCTTTACTGATCAAGTTTATAGACTAACAATTATTGTCTGTCTATATGTACTTACGGTATATGCATTTAGGCTTTCAGTTTGTATCTGCCTTACTGCCTATCTGTATCTGTATACCGTATGTTATTGTTGTAGGCTGGTTGTAGAAGTTAAACAATTAATCAGTCTGTTACAGGACACGGCGGCGTAGTGTATCTTAATAGTTTTAAGATACTTGCTTCCTTACGTTCTTGTTAAGTCAGTTGGGTTTATATTTTTGTATATCTGTGTTATGTACATTTAGTTACACGACATTTACTATAGTAACCCACTAACCACTCCACGGCATAGTGATTGTTTCGCCAGTGCAATTGCAGCAATTAAAGTTTTATATACTGTATGATACATTTATAGCTGATGTTATCATAGGACGTCATGAACCCTATGCTTACTTTATTCAGCTGGTGAATGTCATACTGTATTTTTTGCTTCAATTTTGCACTGTTGCAGCAGTCATCTATCGTGTCGTACTATCACTCACAGCAACAACTTCACACTGTATATCACGGGATGTTTACGTAAAGGTACCGGTAGTTTAATAATAAGTGCACTACTAAAGATAATTATATACAGTTGTGTTCTCAAATAAAGTCCATTCTTCAATCTGTTCAATTTGCTCAATTTCATCAATCTGGAAATGTCTTTCATGACGCCGCAGGTTTCTAGCCCACTGAGTGATTGACAGGCGGACATGGTTGGCTCCCCAAAATATAGCTGTTGGTTTAAAAGAGATTATTGCAGGGGTCAGATAATTATGGGGCACTTGCAAGCAAATAAAGTACATGTAGTAAGCATAATTATTGATAACTGTTACAAATTAAATGTTTCACTCACTATGATTACATTTGGTCTAGCTAATAAAGAGATTATTCCATAAATATAATGGCAACATAATCGATAGACGCTTTAGTGCAAACTGCGCTGAGTGAAAATTATATTTAACCTTCCTAATGTAACCGCTCCCGCCCATGCCTAACTTTACTTCCTACACTCACATCTGCACATCTCTCTATCTATACATGCGGGTATGCGGCCCACAGAAAAGACAAGTCTTTCTTTCCTACTGTACTTATCAATTTCCTCTTGCTGCATAGGCTATTGTCTAACTAAGCAAGGGGGTTATTATGATACTCGTTAACTCGTTACACAGTTTGTACAGTCTACAAGGCGATTTCTTGACATTCAATAGGTAGGCCTACGTAGAATACGATGTATTAACCACCATGCCATGGCCATGGCATGTCCGGACCACCTGCACGTGGCGGTCAAACATGGGGGGGGGGGGGGGGGGGCATTTACTACTCCCTGCAATCCAATTAGCCCTGTGGAGGTGCCTCAAGTCTATATAACGCATGTGGTGGAATATAGCGGTTAAACAAAGTAACAAAGGTTTGGACGACAAGAAATTTTGCAACAGAAAATTAAGAATTTGATTCTGCTTTTAAATTTGTTTATTTACATAAAGTGGAAAATATTTATCACTATGACTGTAGCTTGATTAAATTTATAAAGGGATTCCTGGCTTGACAGGGCAGCATATTAATTCAACTAGGCGGCAAAAGTGCGGCCCATTTCATTAGTGCCATTGTTACACAAGGCCATGCCATGTTGAATTATGGAGTTGGAGAAATTGGACAATAACTTCTGCAGACGGCAGGTGTACTGAAACTGCAATTCAGAAAGTCACCACACACCATCTGTTTTGTTACTGTGCCTGTCAATCACTCTCAAGCTCTGCAGGATTCCAATAGTAGCATGGCCTATAGATGTTTGAAGTAGCCGCCCTGCTCTTTGAGCGTAGTCTACCCGCCTAGCCGCCCTGCTCTTTATTCCCCTGCCCTACACAGCCCTATACTAACCCATGGCATCTCTACACAGAGGGATACTTCGGCTCTACATTTTCAATCTGTTAAATCTGATCAATCTAGACAGAAAGTCTGGATTGAAGAAGTTGAAAGTAGGTTCAATTTCATCAATCTAACTATTATTTTTATATGGGACTAGATTGACCTAGATTGATGGAGATTGAAGAATGGATTTTAATTGTGAACAAGACTGTATATATCACCGGTACTGTGTTTACTAGACATACTTATTAGGCAGACAACACATAGTGCCTACTATATTTTATTATTAAATCTGCGGATATTCTTGTGTTGTTTAAAATGGTGTAGGCCTTTTATCATTATCTATCATATCCATGTTCTTTCTGCACATCAAATATTATTGATATTGAATCGTTATATTATTTTGTTAGATTAACACATTTGTTTTGTTATATATATTGTGGAATATATGGCAGTATATAATATTAAACATCGGTTGCTGGTATTGTGAATGGCAATCAGCATTATTTAAAAATCTGCTTAAACATATATTATTGAAATACATTTGATAGTGTAGGCCTTTGTTTATTTGTAGGGTTTTCAAGTTGAGTAGGCTGCACCATCACTGTTTTCCCTGAATGCGGCCAGTACTTCTGTACAAATTGTAAGTTGCCTCGTAACGGTAACTCGTAAAATTATTAAAGACGATATCCTACGCAGTACTCACAAGTGGTTGGGTTCAGGTGTTCAGTTTATTTGGGTGGACGCATTTGAATATATTGAACATTTTGAACTTCGGTTTACCTCTCAAGTTTTTGTCAAATTGTCAATAAATTGGCAAATTAAATTTTCCCCAATATATCAAATAAGTTAAATAAAATCAACAAATGAGATATGGCTACTGGGGGAAATAATCCCACAGTCAATGAGGATGTTAATGTTGATGACATTTTGGGTCAAAGTTATTCACGTGTTTCATCCCCATCGTCATCCGTTGGAACGGCAGTAACAGCTACAGTCATGTCTGAAACAGAGACCAAATCGCAGAATGACGCAATATTGTTACAGGAAACATTGCAATTGCGAGCATTTTTGCAGGAAACTCCAGTAGAACAAGCTGTACTGCAAGTAGAGGCACAACAACCTCCAGAAGAACAAGTGCCACGCAGATCTACGAGGCATCATCCAACACAAGTGGTGAATGAAAGTGATAATATCAATACATCCTCACTAACTAAGAGTCTGTCTGGATATCTTAGTAATGTTACCCGGCTTGATCGTACAATAAGTGAAAATCAACATACAGATAAATCCATACCTCGTGATTTATTGACCAAGTTGGGAAATGCTTATTCCAAAGTAATTGATAAAATAGGTGAGTTGAAGTTGGCGTATGAGCGCCAGGGTATGTCTATGCCAGTGAAATATACTGACATGTTAATGCAATTCATAGCCAAGGAGGCCAATATGTGTACCAGTGTAGATGACTTCTATGAGTCTGGACGATCTGTGCAGGCAAAAGAACTCACACGTGTTGGTATACATGCCGAAGCACCATGGCTGAATAACCCCGATGTAACAACAACAAATGAGCAGGTCACTATTAGAAATAAAGAATCCGTGCCAAACTATATAAGTTTACCACACAATTCTAGAATTAACAGAAGTCGAGATATCGCCACAAGAACCGATACAAACAGTATACATCCTTCACACTCTGCTAGTGCAACATTTGCAACAAAGAAGCTGAGGAAGGATAAATCGCGACTAACAAGCATTTTAAGTGGCACATCGGCTTCATTATCTAGACTACAAGTTGAAGCTTCGATGGAACTGGAACTCTCCAAACTTATGGACAAACAAGCTGAGGAACAGCTTGATTGGAAAACCAGTCAGGCAACAAAAGCCAAACTACAGGCAGATGCTGAGGCAAAGGAAGCGAAGTTACAAACTGAACTTGAATCCATACACAAAGCAAAAGAGGTGCAAAGGGCAAATGAATTAAAGGCAAATAATCTTATTGAGCAAGCAACCTTTGACAGACAACAGGCACGGTTTGATCTTCAGCGCAAACAATTGGTTGCTGATTTATTGCAAAAGGAGAATCAACGCAGGGAAGAATTGTCTGAAAGACATCAGAATGTGATTCCACCAGAGCACCCTCCTGAGCAACTTGGTCAAACAAAAAACTCAGACAAACCTTATTCACAGACAGTTACTTTTAAACAAGATGATCACATAAATAAACAGATAAAATCTAAAGTAACAAAAGTGGTTAATAAAAATGATACACCCGTACTGATTGGTGCACAGGAAGAAATTTCTGGTCTCCGTGCTTCTGCGGACTCCTATGTACCCAGACACAGGACAAATGAGTGCGATCAGGATAGGGGATATGAACCATACATGCCCATCGCAGAAAATAATTTTGACAACAACGGTAAACATGTAGATAATAACACACCTCATACAGGTATTGGTAACGGATTTAAGGGAAAATATTGGCATGATGATATATCAGCCAATATTCACAAATCTTCTAGTCCCATTGATTTTGAGAAATCACATTTACAATCTATGGGTGACAGTCTGCCCAACTATAATCGTGGTCAGTATAACCATATAAACAGCTTGCCAACACATTGTTACTACATATAAACAGTAAAATTATAGACAATGTAGAACCAGGAGTTAATTACATGAGTTATCATCCAATTTTTGCTGGACAAAGGGATGTGCCACGAGGTACACATCCTCTTGACATTACATACACTGGCACTCCAAATGTCGGAAGTGTTAGTCCACCATTTGTTGGAAGTGGAGAGCCACCATTCTGGAATTACAGTGGTGAAGGCCACTCTCTAAGTGGAGGTGGTGGTTTACCAAATAATTGTAGTGGTGGTTGTGGTCACCCTCCAGGTGACAATGGCGGTGGACCACCTGCAGGTAATGGTGGTTGTAAGGATAGTAATCACCCACCATATGGTGCTTATTTATCACCGGGTGGGCAAAGTGATATATTAAATCCTCTTGGCAGATCTTCATACACAGGAAGAGATGATGGTTATGAGAGGGCATTATTAGACCGTGTTGCCCTTTCATCTCATACACCACTACCTAAACCTGAAAGGTTCGGTGGTGCACCAGAGGATTATATTACTTTTTCAGTAAACTTTAATGCTACAATAGGAATCAAACAAATTAGTGATCAGGAGAAATTTTCATATCTCCTTGCATATCTCACTGGGCCTCCAAAGGAGGCTGTGAAAGGTTTTATCAATGCACCTTATGGCTATCGTTTAGCATGGGCATTACTTGATCAAAGATATGGTCATGTTACTAAGATAATCCGATCAACCTTCGATTCTCTTATTCTAAGTAAACCTGCCGTTAAGTTTAATTCAGCTGATTTGATGTTATATGCAGATCAGATACGTAATGTATATAATACATTAAAACATTTGAAAAATCCTCAGGAGATGAACAGCCATCATAATCTTCGTGCAATCATTGCTCGCCTTCCACAAGAACTTATAAGAAAGTGGCAGATGGAAGCCACACGAATCTCAAATAGGAGAAGGTCAGAAACAGGTCTAGCTTCTGATCCTACATTATTGGATGTTCTTCGTTTTGTGAATTTCTATGCTGAGGTTGGAGATCATCCTCATTATTCACAATTATACACAGTTTCCACAAAGGATCAACAACAGAGTAGTGATAAAGGAAAAGTAGTCAAAGTATCTAATGATCCTCTTAAGGACACAAGGAAGGTCACATCAATGATAGTTCAAACCAAGCATAAGGGTAATCTGTCATCGCCTGTAATTTCAAATACTCCTCCAGAATGCACTTTGTGTGAAGGAGTTTCACATTTTTTGTATAAATGTCCACAGTTTATTGCAATGACTGGTTCTCAAAAGGGAAATGTAATTTGGAAACAACATGGTTGTTTCAAGTGTTCCCGTTCAGGACATATAGCAATAAATTGCCCTTTCTCTCTTATATGTCCAGAGTGTCAAGGTAATCACGCATCCATAATGCATAATGTAAACACTCGTAAATTGATTAATATCTCATCTTCCAAGCAGCCAAAGGGAGACAAAAATGTCACCGATAAGTACCCATCTGGGTCTAAGGAAAATCCAAAGGTACTGTCATCCACAATGACGAACAAGTTTCAGGATAGCCTAAATCAAACAATCCTCCCAATCGTCTCCTTAAAGGTATGCATTTGTGGAAGAATGGTTTCTACCTTCGCTTTAATCGATGGTGGTTCTACCAACTCATTCATACACAAGGAAGTTACTCAAATCTTAAATTGTGAACCAGAAGTATATAGTTCTTTGTCGATGACAACTCTTCTTCACAATGAAAATGATGTTGAGATTGGTATAACTCAATGCCAATTTTTATCGTTAATTGATGGACGAGTCATAGGTGATGTTAGCGTTTATGTATCAGATAAATTGAAGCTAGGAAATAGAACATCACATGATTCCTTGTTATCTAGTTTTCCGCACTTGTCAGCTATTGATCTCAATTCTAAAGGTATAGATTTACCATTTGTAAGTGTCCTAATTGGACAGGATGTTCCTCTTGCACATTATAAACTAGAACAATGTTATGGTGACTCACCCCTCAGCCAACCATATGCAACATTATCTCCCTTTGGATGGTACATTTCTGGTCCATTAGTTAATCCACTTTGTAACCAGCGGAAACAAGAATCTGTAAATGCATTTAAGACACAGGTAAAACCTCCACCACCTATTGATATTAAACGTCATTTATCCCAGTTCTGGGACCTTGAAAATCTTGGGTATGGCCGACTCGAAGACCATGACAACTCGATTCAACATGAATCAGCAAATGATAAGCGTGCCAGGCAGATCCTCACAGAGACAACTGTTTTTTGTGAAGAGGATGGTAAGTATGAAGTAGGTATGTTATGGGATTGTGATCCCAATACCATACTTAACCATACTAAATTAATTTAACTGTTTGAATTATGGTAAAGACGCAGGTTGTTAAAACAACAATAATAACAGACGACGGAACCGACCAATCTGAGGGCTCAGATGGCGGTGTAGTCATGGATACAAACTAAAATAATTAATGGGAGACGCTAATGGTTTCTACATTTTACACGGATTGTTGAAAACTTTAAGATAACATCATTAGTTCCCATTACTTGTTTTACAGTATTATAGAATCTTCAAATATTTTCCAATGAGTTTTAGTTTAGTATTAATGGAATTTGGTCAATGGTGAGCTTTGTGCTGCGTGTAGGCATGTGGTATATTTTTAGTAACGTATTACATAGCTAATGTTCGATTTAATTGTTTGTCATTGTTATGGAATGGAACCATTTTTGGAAGGGTTAGTTTATATTTGCCATAATTCGTTTTATTTAGCAAATAATCCATCTTTAATGTGCGGGAGTAAGAAGTATTTTTAGAAAATGTTCTTTTTTTTTTATTTACGTTATCCTAATAATTCTCTATGTTATTGTTCAGTTACTTTACACATTTTACTTATACAAGACATATACTATTAGCTCACATTTTCTTTAAACTGGTATTATATTTTTTTGTTATATATACCAATCTATATACAGTCAGTACAAAATGCGTTTATCTTCTCAAGGTTTATATTGTCATACTATGCCAGGTTTATATTGTCATACTATGCCAGGTTTATATTGTCATACTATGCCAGGTTTATATTGTCATACTATGCCAGGTTTATACATTTTCAGTTTGTGAAGGTAGGGTATTGTACCCATACCTTGAGTGTGGGGATGTTGATGACCTACTCATTGTTGTTATATCTTTTGCCTAACCCAACCATATGACTCTCCCCACATCATTCACCCTGTTATTATGCGTTGTCCTAACTATAGTTATATAAAGATAGGCCCATACATTCTATGTTATCTTTTATAAGTGCGCTACATTATTATATGGATAAAGAGGATAGGTATGGTATACCTTAGTATAGTTATACAATGCCCACAGTAATTATCAGCAGCTTTAGTAAACCTTCCCTATTGGCCAACCTGTCCACAATATCTAATATTACTCAACCAGTGTTTCTCCTTGTTTATAAAGTGTATATCTCTCTGATTGGCTCACATGCAATGTTTATTTATCTCATTTGTACTTTCCTGTGGGTTTATATTGCCTTACATATTTGCTATATGATATAGCGGTTGTTATAGCTAGTTATCTGACAGTGACACTGAAGCGTTAGGGAAGCACAGCCGGTTTCAGTATGTTTAGAGTTGGATCTTTCATTAATGTATTAACATCATAACAATTAAGATTACTGATTAAACCACATAAATCTACTTATCAACATTATTGCAATTATCATTATTATTAACGTTACCGTATACATTAACATAGTGCATTAATTATATTCATCTTGTTATCTTAGTGTAATTTAGAAATGCTATTGGGATTATATTGACAATTATTATTATTATATTTCATTTATATTTATACATGTTCTTTTAGCTAAGGTTAGATGCTTACATACATATGACAAATGACACAACTCAAAGGTCCATCCTGTTTCGTTTATTGATTTAGTTTATAAACATATCAACGACCGAGTTGTGCGTTGATATGACCGAAGTATTGGTTGACCGAAGGATTGGTTGACCGAAGTATTGGTTGACCGAAGTATTGGTTGACCGAAGTATTGGTTGACCGAAGTATTGGTTGACCGAAGTATTGGTTGACCGAAGTATTGGTTGACCGAAGTATTGGTTGACCGAAGTATTGGTTGACCGAAGTATTGGTTGACCGAAGTATTGGTTAACCGAAGTATTGGTTGACCGAAGGATTGGTTGACAGAAGTATTGGTTGACCGAAGGATTGGTTGTCCGAAGTATTGGTTGACCGAAGTATTGGTTGACCGAAGTATTGGTTGACCGAAGTATTGGTTGACCGAAGTATTGGTTGACCGAAGTATTGGTTGACAGAAGTATTGGTTGACAGAAGTATTGGTTGACAGAAGTATTGGTTAACCGAAGTATTGGTTGACCGAAGGATTGGTTGACCGAAGTATTGGTTGACCGAAGTATTGGTTGACCGAAGTATTGGTTGACCGAAGTATTGGTTGACCGAAGTATTGGTTGACCGAAGTTTTGTTTGACTGAAGTATTGGTTGACCGAAGGATTGGTTGACCGAAGGATTGGTTGACCGAAGTATTGGTTGACCGAAGTATTGGTTGACATAAGTATTGGTTGACCGACGTATTGGTTGACCGAAGTATTGGTTGACCGAAGTATTGGTTGACCGAAGAATTGGTTGACCGAAGTATTGGTTGACCGAAGTATTGGTTGACCGAAGAATTGGTTGACCGAAGTATTGGTTGACCGAAGTATTGGTTGACAGAAGTATTGGTTGACCGAAGTATTGGTTGACCGAAGGATTGGTTGACCGAAGTATTGGTTGACCGAAGTATTGGTTGACAGAAGTATTGGTTGACCGAAGTATTGGTTGACCGAAGTATTGGTTGACAGAAGTATTGGTTGACCGAAGTATTGGTTGACCGAAGTATTGGTTGACCGAAGGATTGGTTGACCGAAGGATTGGTTGACCGAAGTATTGGTTGACAGAAGTATTGGTTGACCGAAGTATTGGTTGACCGAAGTATTGGTTGACCGAAGTATTGGTTGACCGAAGTATTGGTTGACCGAAGTATTGGTTGACTGAAGTATTGGTTGACCGAAGGATTGGTTGACCGAAGCATTGGTTGACCGAAGGATTGGTTGACCGAAGTATTGGTTGACCGAAGTATTGGTTGACTGAAGTATTGGTTGACAGAAGTATTGGTTGACTGAAGTATTGGTTGACCGAAGGATTGGTTGACCGAAGTATTGGTTGACCGAAGGATTGGTTGACCGAAGTATTGGTTGACCGAAGTATTGGTTGACCGAAGAATTGGTTGACCGAAGCTCCTGAAAATATCTCGTCAACAAGTGAACCCACCGACTAGCGGCATTGGCTGTTTTCGCTGACAGGGATCTGTTGAAAAACGCGTCTCTGATAGTTTGATAGCAGTAAAGGGTGTCTCTTTATTGAGGGGAAGTATTATTATTGCCGTGGAAATATGCCCAACTCATCTACTCATCTCATCACCCCTCCGACTCATCCCGCTCTCCGACGAAAATGAACAACAAATCGAAATACACCAACCCGCACCCCTGCCCCACACCCACACCCACCCGCACACCAACAGTACTGTACGTTCTGGGAGATTGGACCAAAGACAAAAAAAACAGACCATGTTAAATCATGCAATTAAAGCGGTAAGGTGGCAAAGACGATCGAATGTATGATTGACTGAGATACTGGCCACAATCGCACTTCATTGAATACATATCGTACATCAACTCATACTAAATTAAGTACAATGCTCACCTGACATTTTGGCTTGTGTCAATATAGGCTTACATACATACCCGTTGCTGAACTTTTAACGAACCATTTTTATATTTATACAATTTTTTATAATATGAGTTGCCTTTTTTTCATATTTAAATACATATTTTACAGATTTTAACATTCTTGTGCTATTGTATATTTTACTATCGGTTGATATATGCCCTAATGATAAATAAAATTAAAAAAAATATATATATATACATACTGGTTGGTTGCTCGTGTGCGAATAATTTTAGGCTACAAACAAAGAGTTCAATGAATGGGAGAATCTAATAGGCTAATTATGCCAAGGAATGCCTGTTCACCACCATGGGTGATCTTCCACAGTAAACCCTTCCACCCTGATTACAAAGTTGCCTTGGTTCCCATTTATCAACTACTGAAGGATTAAAAAGCCAGGGTTGGGCTAGGCTGCAGCATTTAAAGCACTGTGCCCGAAAAGTGCTGCCACATCAAGGGATCGAACCAGGGCTTCCTAATTGGAAGCCCAGGTATGTCACCACTACACCAAGCTGCTTGGTTTAGTAGTAACATTCCTGGGCTGGGCTTGATCTTCTTGAACAAACAGTTCAATAAGAATTACAGTAGCAAGGGATGATGCAGCCCATCAACCTCCACCCCGCCAATTCTACCTGAATGAATGAATGAATGCCGGCCTTACGCTGGAGTAACTTCGGCGTTTTATCGCGTGCGTGATGCTCTGGTTATGCGATGGCGTTACAGTAGGCCTACAGCTGGTTGCTTTTTGTCGCTGTATAAATCACACACGTTAATTAATATAATTCATATTCAATTAATAGAATTTAGTTTTGCGTCGTAATTTTTGTTGGCGATTTACACAAGTCGAAAAATCCCTAGCAGGGCACTATTAAATAGGAACCGCATCCACAAATGATCTTATTTTGGTTCTCGAGGGAAAACAAGTTCTACGCTGGAGTTTCGCTCCAGGGGTCGAAGTGGCCTACCTCAAGCCGTTCTCTCAAGCCGAGGAGGTCTCAAACCGCCGGTGCTGGGTCTTATCCGACAGTCTTCCCACTACAGTACTTTAGGATCCACTAATCACTGCTAATCGATAATCCTTCTCGCGAACAGCGGAAGAACCCCCCCCCCCCCCCCCCCCACACACACATACTTTCAGAAAAATTTTGTTATAATTACCGGGGAGAAAAATGCGTCCGTGGTACATGACGCTCTACCGTTTAGAATAAGGTTCATATTATCTAGAGTTAACTCACATAGGCATCGGTATATACAGTGTAGTAATCCACATCCGGATCCCGATAGTAGAAATATTCACCATTTGCGGTACAGGCATCAGTATACTTTGGAGTTGGCTCTGTTTTGCCAAGACCGCCTACAGCTGTATCCGCCTTTTCCATTTTATTGAGTTTTTCACGATCAGCACATCCTCCAGTAATAACATACGTTCCACCCAACTTTACAGATCCGACATTTATACCCGCCTATGAATATATTATATGAATGAATTTTAGTTAATATACGACGGGCGAAAATGGATTATACATCAGGTGAGAATGGTTTTCTACTACTACGTCGAGCGAGCTCAGACAGTGAAAATGAGATCCTTCCAGGCTTCCCGATTGCATATTTACATACAGTATACAGCCTCGACACTGGCAATGTAATTTAACATGAAGCACATCCAATAACTGACGAGCAGTAATTGGAACTATACTGCTGGGAAGGTCTATGGGGATTGGGATTTGGCCGATTCTCCATAGTTGTCGTAATTTTATTTCTCTCAAGTTCAGTATCCCTCTCAAGCTGGTCTATATAGGCCTATGAGACAGGGGGGGGGGGGGGGGGGGGGGGAACTCGACGCAAAACCCGCCTTGGCGAATTAATATCCCGCCTCAATGTTTAATTCTCAATTTAGGGAAAGGAGCAGGTTACAGTGTCACGTTATTTTAACCAAAACAATAAACTAAACACAATAGAACAAGATACAGTTATATTTTTGCTCGTATTCAGCTGTTATTTGCGTCCAATTTCCCCTAGAGAGGGATTAATTTTTATTGCGTCCAGTTTCCCCCCCTATCTGAGGCCTATAGTCAAGTAACCAAAAAAAAATCAGCCCAAATATTCGTCATTGATAAATAACTCACTATTTTTTTTTATAGCAGGTTGTATTCTACAGTTTCTAAGGTATAAAGAAAATAATTTAAAATATTTATTTAATATCATGTGGACAAGTATTAAATATAAGTTTGAATGTGTAATAAAAAAATATAAGTTTTTGTCATTTTTCTAAAGTTTTTATTTTTGCCACGAAAATACTTTTCTTTCAGCTAATAATGACATTAATTACATGTCTTCATAGCATTTAGAGAGGATATATACATAATAGTTACTACTGGTTTGGGAGAAAATGACTAATTTTTTTTTGTGACGTAAAATTTCGCAATGTTCCATAAAAATCATTAACCGCTTCTATCTGCTATTAACTAACTGTCCTTTTTGCTACTCTCTATCCATGATCCAAGGTACTGGAAGTCGTCGACCTTCCTTAGTTGATTATTATCAATGGTTGTCAAGTTTCCATCGACATTAAAAGTCATGAATTCGGTCTTGGTAGCATTTATATGCAATCCAACCTCCTTAACAGCCCTTTCCACTTTATTTAGTAGAAGATGTGCGTGCATCTGCTAGTGTATTAGAGAGCAGGGCGATGTCGATGGCGTTCTTGTAGTGTGAATCCCATTATCCCATTGTGGCCGTCCTCATTGCGTAATCCAGTACAATTACGAATAGTAATGGCGCCAATGTGTACGCCAGTCAGGATTGAGAAAAAGTCAGTTTCACCATCTGGTGAGAGTACCTGAGCTACTATATCACAATATAAATAATAATCCAATGACAGCCACAATTACCTCTGGTGTTCCATAAGATCTCAGTATTTCCAGGATTTTAACTCTCTATGGATGGATTCGAATGCCTTCTTGAAGTCCACAAATGTCAGGACTGCGGGGAGATTCTTTGACTTAATTCCTTCAATCAGTCTCCGTAGTGCAAGTATCTGAGCTATTGTTGATCTACTTGGTCGAAATCCGTTTTGGCTCTTACGAAGTAGTTTCTCTATGTGAGGCCTAATCCTATATAGAATCATTTTATTGTATATTTTGGCAGCTACCACAAGCAGACAGATCCCACGATAGTTTGTATAACGAGGTCTCCTTTCTTGGGAAGAGGCTTTAGTTGACTTTTAGTCCAAATTGGTGCTGGCTTTTCACCTTTCAGCATCCGGTTGCAAACACCAATAATGGTCTGTTATGTTTTTTTTTAAATTAATTAAGTTAATTTATTTGGACTATATAGCGGTTTTTTGGATGCTGTTCACGATTATATTACTCAAGTATAACATTCGAGAAATATTTGGTAATTTTGAATGTGCCCATGGGGTACAAAAAAAGCAAGTAGTGAATTTATGATAAAGAAAAATCACAGCCAAACTTTGATAATCGAAAATCATTACCGGTACCAAATCAACCTGATGTTATGACATTGGGGGTTTTCTCGGATGCTGATCAGGAATATGACACTCAAAAATGACGTATTATCCAACCAAATTCGATTCTTCCCGTTTGAAATTT
This sequence comes from Nemertoderma westbladi, assembly GCA_032718475.1. Taxonomy (NCBI): domain Eukaryota; kingdom Metazoa; phylum Xenacoelomorpha; order Nemertodermatida; family Nemertodermatidae; genus Nemertoderma; species Nemertoderma westbladi. The sequence continues at coordinate 18,102 of JAUCBJ010007395.1, forward strand.
AATGCTACTTGATTTTTTCGTCCCACCAGATAAGTAAAAAAACGAAAGTTGCGTTACGAATTATGTTAATTAATTAATTATTTTTAATGAATGTATCATGATGAGCGATCTTGAAAACCAGTATAGCTTCAGAATTACCAAACCAAAGGCTAAATTTGGATCGGTTTGGAATAAAATTAGTGACAAAAAATGGGAATCTTTCAGATAATATTTTCTTATCGATGAACATAACTTGAATTTTCAATCAAACTTATTCAGATTACCTCATTACACCTCATTAGTTTTTTAATCAATTCGATTGACATTTCATATTTCCCGATAATTCCCGGTATTCTTCACATGGGGTTAAACTGCAAAGTGAAATATAACAGCAGAAAGTCAATTTTACTTAATATGGCCCATAGTTTATTTTCATGTTGGTTGAACCTAAAAATAAAACGGCCATGTAGCCATAACAACCCTAGGTGAATTTAGCAGCATTTCGGACTATTTCCGTTGGCTCAGTAATGGCCGTAATGTCAATAGAAAACGTATTCTCATCAAAATTCTGATGTTACACTCAGAATAGTAACTCAAGTTGTTGTACACTAGTAGGCCTACAATACGAATAGGAAAGGCTGGGATTGGTTGACCGACAACGAAACTTTCAATAGAGTTTGATGTTCTGGAATGCTCTCTAAGTCACACTAACGTCTTCGCCTATTGCAATACTTACATAACAATGTTTGGTGTCAGTAGTTTCAGGTGCGCATTCTTTGGAAATTATTCTTTTTTTAGATATTGCCGTTTACCAATCTTTCCAACATTAATCCAAATCGCATTTTGTGCAGGTAATAACACCGCCAGTGTAACATTTAATACCCAAGGCTAAAAAAAAAGTAATTATGAAAAATAGCTATATTTATTATTAAACTCACAACCCTATGTAATTAATTAACAGAGAGTTTTTAGACACGTACAGGTATATCTATCATGGATTGTGAAAACTTAGAACAAATTGAGGGAGATATGGGTGGCCGCAGGTAATAAATATACCTCCAAAAAAGCCAGTTTCCCGCACACCACCGCGACCCACTATTCGAACTACTAAGGGACCATCTACGAGAAGTCGTGGAGCAGTTCTCCCACAAGAGAAAGATCAAAAAACACTGCCGAATCGTACCGTCCCTTTTACAATAGACTCAGAGACGCCAGTAGATCTTAGCGGAATGTCGAGTGAAGAAGTGGCGAGATCTTGTGCATCTGGCAATCTCTGTCTGAGCTTGGCCCGGGGGAGTCAGGGTAACCATACAGCTATGAACCCGGGTCACGCTCCTGATGGTCATAGAGTCTGCTCCGGGGCCAGAAAAGTAAAGACTGCTGTGGATGAAGGAGTAACGACGGACTCTGTTAGGGTCGGAGGAGTATCGACGGACTCTGCCAGGGTTGGAGGAGTAACGACGGACTCTGCCAGGGTCGGAGAAGTCACAACGGACACTGCCAGGGTCGGAGGAGTCACAACGGACACTGCCAGGGTCGGAGGAGTAAAGACTGACTCCGCTAGGGTTGGAGGAGTCACAACGGACTCTGCCACGTTCGTAGGAGTAACGACAAACTCTGCCAGGGTCTGAGAAGTAAAGACGGACTCCGCTAGGGTCGGATCAGTCACGATGGACTCTGCTAGGGTCGGAGGAGTATCGACGGACTCTGCCAGGGTCGGAGGAATGACAACGGACTCTGCCAGGGTTGGAGGAGTCACGGCGGACTCTGCCAGTGTCGGAGGAGTAATGACAGACTCTACCACGGTTGTAGGAGTTTCGACGGACTATGCCAGGGTCGGAGGAGTCACGACGGACTCTGCCATGGTCGGAGGAGTCACGAAGGACTCTGCCAGGGTTGGAGGAATCACAACAGACTCTGCCAGGTTCGGAGAAGTAACGACGGTGCTCCGCTAGTGTCGGACGAGTCACGACGTACTCTGCCAGGGTCGAAGGAGTCACGACGGACGACGGACTTAATCCTGACATCCTGCTAAGGGATCAACTTTTTAATGATGTTAAACTACTCATGTCTCCAGTAAATTGCGCAAGACTACAGTTCCACAGTCGATCAGCAGCAAGTGAATTTGCTAATGACATTTACGAACTTTATCGCTGTCAAGAGGATGGCATATTTACAGAATCTTGCAAAAAGCGTTTGAAGGTAGATGCCCCGAATATTCAGATAATACACATTCTATTGAATGTTTGCGACAAGATCTAATCAATACCATTGCAATAGTTCAAACTCGTCTTTGTCAGATGGAAAATAAGTATGATACCTTAAAGACCTGCTATGAAATTATCGAAGAGTAGCTTGCACATGAATGCAATTGCTGTCTTCTATTAGAGCATAAGGTAGAATTGACTACTCCTATAACACCACAAAATGTAATCACTGGCAACATTGCTACCACAAACCAGCAGGCTGGATCATCAATTGATACACATGCAGACTTATGTCAATCAAATAATGTTTTACAAATATACTTAAGATATCATAATGACTCAGATAATTCCCTAACAACAATTGATTCAACAAACTGTTCCTCAGATCCTGAGAATCTAGAAACATCTGGAGATGACAACGTAGACTGGACAAATATTGGCGAACAAAGGAAATCCAGAATCAGGCAGGGAGAGCCTATAGTTACAAATATATCTGTGGTTCCTATGAAGCCTAGTAAGCAATATAATAGGTTTTCCATTTTAGAGTCCCCCACCTATAGTAAAAGTGCTCCTGATCATTCATCAACATCAGCCCAAACTTCAAATAATGTTATGACACCAAACACTAATCAAAACATCACAAATAACAACCCAACCTCAAATCAAGGGAAAACAAACCTATTCTGTGTAGAACCAGGAAGAAACAGGAAAGCGCTGTAATTTTTGTCAATGGACTACATGCATCAAATACAGAGGCTGACATGAATAATTATTTACTAGAACGAAGTGTAACTCCACGTAAAACTTCCGGCAAAGTTTATAACAAGATAAAGAACTTCAAGATAATTGTAGATGAACACTCTCTATCAACTGTTCTCACTAAATCCTTCTGGCCCGAGGGTATAGAATGTACCGAGTGGTATGAAAGACAAAATATTTTCCACTTATCTGGAGGCATTGACCAGTATAGGAGAAAGACTCTTTCCAACCCATTTGCCTTATACAACTATACCCACCCAGAAGGCGCAGCCCCTGTTGAGCAAAGTCAAATTTACCCTTATAACTCTAACTCCCAGCAACAACCAACACAAACCAAAATTAATGACAGAAAGAGGGATCGTGTAGAATCATATGGAGACAATTATCCAAAGGAATACCGACTTCAACATAAGCGGGATGAGAGACTACTTAATGAAAGGCATCCTTTCACAAAACTCCATCATAGTGCACAGACCTACCCCCATGCCAGGACCCAAAAACATAAACCTCAACAACACATAAACTACAGACATCAACAACACCGCCTGTGACAGGAGCCCAAAGGCACTCCCCCTCCCATATGGCAGGGTCAAGCTCTATTGCGACTAACAACACTATCTTTCGTTGCGTGTCTTGGAACTATTCACAGGATTTTTATAAAATGTCCAAACTTCAGTTTGCAACTGAGTCTACGAGTAAAGCTTCAGTCAAACTCTCGTTCAAACCATAAGTACATGGGCCTCAGCAGTACTTTCAAGGATGCAGCCCTAGAACATGGCCTCCTATCCCTATCTTCTCTGCTCAACTACCGCTACCACAAAGGAAACTTGAAGAAGCGCCTGTAACCTCTAAAACCAAGTCATATAACTGAAGAACAGGCTAAATTCATAAATGACTGTTACAGCATCAATTGCAGCTTTTCAATGAAGCACCAGCGCCTACTGTATTTCTTCGGAATTTGAATCAAAACTGTTGCACACCCACACGTTATACCAATTGTTAACGACACTTGCGTTAACTTGGTGCGCACTACTACTTGAATGGCACCTGAAGACGGGAGGGGGGCTCGTTTGGGGTTAAGACATGATTTGTAATTGCATCATTTTTAAATACATAATATCTACGATTTTAACCTTTACTTAGATCAACTTTATGTCTGTTTTTATTCGTGCAGTGCACTTTTTACTTTATAATTAACTATGTCAATTTTATTTGATTATAAACAATGAATGAATGAACTGTATATCACGGTCTGGGACAAAGCGATAATCGGTTGATCATGATCTGATAAATTTTTGAGCTACTTATTGTATGTATTTTTCAGGTTTGGGAAAACGAAGACCCCCCCCCCTCCCCCCACCAACACACACCCGTGCCAGAATTTGTTCCGTAATTTGGTGTACTGCATATGGTGTACTATTAAATATAATTAAATAGCCTCGCGCAGGTGCAAAACCATTCATCTTTCGAAAGCTCATAACTCAGCTATTTGATGACGAAATTAAGATTGTGATACATATTTGGTATCCTTGCATGGCACGCTTTCTAACAATACCAACAAATCATTATAAGGTAAACCCTATTAAACCCACGGGGGGGGGGGGGGGGGGGGGGGTCAATAGGACCCGCCCCCCCCCCCCCCCCTTGGATTTTTTGTTATAACTCTAAAACAAACGTAGTTGGGAATCTGAAATTTTATGACTTTTCCTAAAAAATCTATTGTCTTCCTAATAGTAAAAACGGTTTTAAAAATAATTGGAAGTTTTCGAGTTATAGCACCATTTTTTAGCCCTACTTTTGGCACTGTTTGAGACGTTTTTTGAAAATTACATTTCATGAAATATTCAATTCAATTCATCTTTGTATGTTTGACACGAAATATATAAAAATATATCACGGTTCACTTGCACCAACCCAACAAACTACCTACCATAATTTTTTACACCATAATATACACCACCTACCAACATTATATTTAATAGCGGTAGCCAAAAGCTTACTTTACAAACACGTTTAATACATAATACTGTGTGTTCTTAATGGGAGGGATTTTTATGTGAAGTCCAGATAGCCACCTACGCCACAGGGGAGAGATAAAAGTTACATCAGAGTTAATAATATTATTGACTATTAAGTTTTTACTAGCAGGCAACCGAACAATTATACTCAGGGGCGCCGGAAGCAAATTTGTGCGATGGGAGAAGCTGATAAAAAAAGGGCACTGTTTATAATACGATAACATAATTAAAAAAAAAGTTACACAAAATTCAATTGGGATGTATTTAAAAATACTTATTAATTAACAAGTTTGCATTGTAAACATTTAAATATGTTGTTGTGTGTAAATATGTATTGTTGTAAATATGTTGTAAACATGTTAGAACAAGTGTTAGTTATCAATTTTGATAAATATTTTGGTTATAGAACACGTTTTTTTTCTAGAACATTTTATGGAAAAAATACCTTACTGTCAGAAGGTCAAATAATTGTTCTAGAAAAAAAACCTCATGATAAAAGCCTTTTTATAAGAAAAAATTTGGTCAAACTACATGGGTACCCAGGGTATAGTAATGCCGGTATTTCTCTATGGAAGAAGCTTCGATGGACGATATTGATGCTGAACTAGGCCCAGATAAAAGGGAGAGAAGACTTACAATAAAACTACGTAAGTGGTGGCAAAAAGTAACATTTTTTTTCTTGCTTTCTTATTTGTCTCGCCACGCTCGATAAAAAAAGCCTACTTTTTTGCCACTACTTAAATAGTTATTGTAACACTATATTGCTCCATCTTTTATTAAAGAATTAGACAACAAAAATGTTCCAATTTAAGAATAAAATTACGTAGGCCTATTACATAGGAAACAAAGTAGAATATTTTTTTTCAATATTCTCTCGACCCTGTATTAACCTCGCTAACGCTCGGTAAATAAAATGCCTCAACATAAAACATTTTATTCTTAAATTGTTACGTTTTCGCTTGAATATACCGCAAAATCGGGAGAAAATGTTTCACCTTTATTCCCTAGGATCCAATACGAACTCAATATCCAATATTGGTTTATGTAGTTAAGCGGCTCTTTAGTTACGTAATAAATATTCGAGAACACTAAATTAATTATTTTAAAATTGAGTAAGGCAACATCTTGTGTTGAAGAGTACGCCGAAGGAGGAAAGGGTTGCCAAGTGGTCAATTAGTCTCCCCTTGCTTCCATTGTCCTAGTCACAAGGCCATATTTACAGACTATGCTGTGGTAGAGATAGGATGGCTTTCTATGAATTTGATTTTATATCATACACGGGAGAGGACTGGGCCGAGGTGGGTGGGGGGCATTATTGGTAATATGGCTTAGGGTAGGGCTACGACATTTAGATTGAGTCTTCATATATTTAGCTAAAGTTAACCTTCCTTTGGCCACCAGTGAATCCTATCTGGTCTGGCCGCTAATGTAACTTTAACATTTTTGCAACGATTATACATATATTAATTAATAGTGAGATAGTGTGGGCCGTTTCCGTTGTGAGTTAATTCTGGAGGGGAACATTGCCGCCCCCCTGTTATACGGGCTGGGAGGGGGGCAACTGCCCCCGTGCTTCCGGCGCCCCTTATAATACTGTACATTAAATTCACACTGCTGCATAATTATCCGCAATAATCTTCAAGGCCAGTGACCTTCAAGAGGGGTAACAATCTCGTCGCTAGAGAAACATTTGGAGATAACAGTAACACAGGACTTCGGCTTACGTACAGTAGGCCGAGTCTAATTAATAATTAAAATTAACTTACCACTGTTGATGAGGCCGATCAAGATGATAGCAAGGAGAAGCATTGCGGTGAATTTGTTCGTCTGTTAGTTGAAGGAAAAATTTAATGAAGTGAATTTGTTTGAATTAAATTTAAATAATGAACCCTAATGTGGTAAATAATTGTTTTCATGCCGGGTATGTTTTGTTAGTGAAAGTTCGACCTTTATACCAATCACCTTAACGACCAAGTTGTTTCGTTTTCGCACACATGACGACTATCAGAATGCTGAGTTAAGATTTAGGTGTGTTGACCTCGGCCTATTGGTTGGATGGGTTCCTCTCACGTTCAAATAAGCCTAATACTGCAATAATGACTATAGTAATAATTATTTTACGTCAATAACTTTGTGCCAACATTATAATTGGATTGTTAGAGAAGAAGTATTCATTATTATTATTATGCACTCATCAACAACCTTTTGATGTACCTATAATAATGGTGGCCTATAGTAATAAATAATTATATCAATTACATTGTGCCAACATTTTAAATGTAGGGGGCCCATTAGTTTGAGTTAAAAACATTATCTCATCGCAACGATTTTGGAAATTTCTTCTGCGACATTCGCGAATTTATTGAGCAAAATTCCGCCAATTTTGCGATTAAATGAAGCATTTCGATAGGAGTGGAACCTGTGACTGCTCTACGGACACGGACAACCCGTGATGGGCTCTAATATTCCGAAGATACCAGGTCTCACCACAACAGTGAAGACATGTAAAAAAATGTTTTAAACCACCGCGTTTTGTAACAAGAGACAGTAAATAAATTTAATAAACATATTTATATTTTAATTTTGACAGACAAAATGATAAAATAAACATATTTAACATAGCATTTATTTAATGTTGGGTTCGAAGTACTGCGATACCTAAAAAGTATTTTTTTTGTATTGATAGTTCAAGTATTGATAGTTTTTCTGTCTGACCAGCGACCTGTCAGTCAATGTAATAGGAATACATACTGCTGATTTCATGTCAGTTTTCATATGTGACGTCACCTACATTGTCTGTTTATCTGTTCAGCTGTCGGTTATATTTTGACGGACTGACAGAAGCAATTCAGACAGACATGACACAGTTTAATGAGAAAACTGACTGAGAAATGAAATCACCGAACCGGAAAACCCTGGTAACAAAATTCTCAGCGGGTTGTGTGCATTCCAACATTTCAATGGAGACAATTTAATTACTCTTACCGCAAATTTTAAATTTCATAATACAAAGTCTTATATATCCAAAATTGAACGAATTCGTGTAAAATTTGGTATTAATGGTGACTGGGTGATGCTTAACACCTCCTATGACCACTTTTTATTTTCTTTGTTGTAGCTGAAAATCTGAAATATTTACCAGATTAACACAAATGTGTCAATATTTGATCAAAATTGGAAAAATCTGTCAAAAATGTTGCAAAAAATAAGTTTTTTTTAATTATTTTTAAACATGAGCATTTATCAAAATTCTGGTCATAGGGTCGATTTAGCATGCCATTCTGCACAAATTTTGAGCACATGACCATCCCTCTAATAGCCTTTGCTATTGAAATTTTTAATGCATAAATTATGTTAATAAAGGCAAAAAAATTTAAAGATTCGAAAAATTTTTTGAATTTTTTTATCCACCTATTGTATACATGTGTACCAAATATCAATAAATCAGGGTAAAATGGAGTCTCATTAATAAGGGAACTAAAATCTTTAGTTAATTAGTCACACCCCCCCCCCCCCCCCACACCTTAAAATAACAATTCTGAAGAAATGCTGATTGACGATACAGTGTACACCAGTATGAGTATAGAGTACAGGATTACAGGAAAACATTAAGGTAAAAATCCGAATTTTTTTGAAAGTAAATTGGTCTTCGCTTCACGTGTAGCCATTTATTTGTAGGAAAGAAAGTCCAACTAGTCGTCGGCTATAAATCAGTTAAAAGAGCAAATTCTGTGAATAATAATCGTTTAATAAATAATAATAGTGACACAAATAATTAGGAGATACCGAACGAGTTTATAGAAGGTCCGTCTACGTGTGTTCTAGAACGCGCGCCTCTAACGGCAGAGCCCTGCACCGCTGATTGCACCTCGTCCATGAAGCTACCAAGATTAAGGACGCTGGTTGCGCCCAACAGTACGCGAACCCCAGAGCCGGAATTATTAATCGAATGAACCAGCAAACTCTCCTCGAACGTGCAGCCGCCTATTACGAATATAATGAGGTCCTGTGAGCGGTCGCGAGTCATTGCGTTACTTAGATATGGGTACACAGATTCCTTGAGCTTACCTTTGACAGCGGAGTCTATCACCGTAGCGATCCAAGGTTTGTGCTGTGTATAGATATTCTCGACGCCTTTCAACCCTTTAAACAACCGTTTGGTTATGTGAATCGGGTTCTCTGTGCCGAATAGGTCCGAGGACCGCACCCGGTGACCGCCGTATTCCAACACCGAGGCCGTGAGTCTAACCAAACCGGACTCGGAACCGTGGCGTCGCATCGCGTCTAACAAACCCGCGGAGTCGTTGTTAGTATGCCGCTCGTAACGCAGCTGGTACAGCGAAACGAGTCGGCAGAAATTCGCGTGGGAGAGTTTATTAGCGGATATGAGCGCGCGTATCTTGTGGAGGGCAGCGGAATGGTCCCCGTGGCAGGCTAACTCCTGCTCAACCTCAGATACCTCTAAGAGATGGTTCTTCGCTATGAGTCGAGACAGTTCGCCCACTATGGTCACGTGTTTGGCCACTGTCCCGGACATCTTTTTGAACTGCGGGTAGGTCTCAAGGAATGCTTTCATATCGCTTATAGATTCCACCTTCTGTTGGCTCTTCGATTTAACCTGGAATTCGTCCATAAGGGTTTTAATGTTCTGCGCGATTTCTCCGAAGTTTCCGTACATGTTTGCGGCGTAGAAATCGTCCTGGTCCGGGGAGAGAACGACTTCTTTGAGCTCCTTGGATACACCGGGGACGTCGCTAAGGTCGACTCGATTGTTACGGATACCAAGCAGCTCATGGACCATGGCCTGGTAGGTCCACTGGTTGAGTAACGGAGTCACGACGTCCTCGCTGCGGTCCAACACTATGAGAACCGGCTCGGTCTCCGAGCGACGGAAGTCGAACAAACTCGGCTCCTTGTTGATTAAACTGCGCAGCGATTCGGCTAGTCGTCTAGCAGTGTCCGAGGAGTTCTGGTAGCGGATGGCCGGACTGAGTTTTAGGGAGAGGAGAACCGCAGCGAGTCCTTGCGTCGCCCGCAGCAACGCGGCTGACTGCCACTGACTTCGGCCGCGGTAGCATCCGACTAGATTCAACGAGAACAAATGAGGCGCTGCGGCGATGAAGTCGCAGAAATATTCCGATACTTCGGAAATAACTTCATTTTCATCGGCTTCCGCTAAGAATTTAAGTTCGGTTTTACTGATGACATTGCTGAAGTAAAGGAAGTAACTGCAATACCGCGGGCATTTAAGTTCATCCGCGAGGAGGTTTACGTTCTCGTCGGTTGGTCGGACAAACACAACTGCTTTGAGGTGTTTCATCGAGTCTCGTGACCGGTTATCGAGTTTCTCGAATAGGTATATTTCTTTCTGCAGCATTTCGGACTGTGGGTAGACCATGCTGACGATACTGGTAGTTTCTGTGTCCATAAGCAGCACCTTCATCCCGGGTCCGGCCTCCCTAATCATTTTACTTATGTACATACGGACCGCAGCCACCGCATCCATTATTCTAATTCAGCAACCAGGTAGGTAGGCCTAATGGTTCCTAATTCTGTAATTACGGAATTTACAGATTTGCAGAATTAG
>JAUCBJ010007396.1:0-74284 GCA_032718475.1 Nemertoderma westbladi
CGTATTTAGACCTGTTTTCCCATATCGCTGTTTTATTATAATATTAAGTGGAATAGATTTAGGGAAACCTGTTTTCCCATATCGCTGTTTTATTATAATATTAAGTTGAATAGATTTAGGGAAACGCAATGAGATTATAAAAGTAACAGCAAGTGCGATAATCTTTAACTTCATATTAATATATTAAAGTACTTAAATACAATACAATAATATGCATAAGTTCTAAATGTTTCGACTTTTACACTAAATCATCATCAGTAATAATGTACAAAATTTAGCCTAAATGTTGCATACTGCAAGGTTTGAATATATAAGGTTGGCGCAAAAAAAAAAACATAATAAAAAGACGGTTATACTGTATAAATCTCATAAAAAACTGTAAATATATTTACTTAATTATAGAAAGGGATGCGGTAGCTAATATGTAGTAAATGTAAAAATCTAAAATTAATACTATCGGTCGGTATGTACTGTATGTATAACTAATAGTTTCGAATTAGTGATGTGTGCGTTGTGTTTGTTTAGGATAAACAAACTGTACAGTGTACAGTATCTATATTAATTAGTGTGTGATAGTTAGAGAAGTTTTATAGATATCAATTTAACTTTAGTATTTAAAGTGGGTTTGACCTCGAGAATTAGTAGGGCTTCTTTGATTAGAGAGTCGAATTGGGTTTCGTAGGAAGTACAGGAGCTCATATAGATAGATTTATTTATACATTATGTAAAAACAATAACAAATACACCAAACATGTACCGGTATAAAGGTATTGTCCAACATAACATATAGGATTACCCCTAAAGCTTTGCAGCTTATTTCCAAGGGGGTCCTTTATGTTACTTGGTTACAAATACAATATTACACTACGCTAACCTAAAACCAATATAAAACGTAATTACACTATGTACATGTACAACTTTACCGAGAGCGTGACAATGTCCGACTCAACGATAAAGATGTAATGTACAGAACAATTTATTATAAAACGTGATTACAGTATAAATAGTAAATAATTAATAAACTAATAACTTACTGTAGGACTATTGTACCTATTTTTACATTGCACACGGATGTGAGATTTAACTGCAGATTTAAAAGAATGTTGATTATCTAGGTTTTTAATTTCATTAGGCAGAGCGTTCCAATTTTTAATGCCGTTAAAAAAGAAAGTATCAGATTCGAAGGATTTACAATTCGGGAGGAGGTAGAAGTTTGAAGCACTTGCTCTGGTACTGTAAGAGTGTGTATCGCTATACAAGACTGTAATGCATTTACACTTCGACCCTTCTCCAGTGATCACCGCCTTATTGTGGCCAAGGTAAGACTTAGTCTGCGTGCTAGCAGAACAACGAAATCTGCCTTGCCGCGGCATGACTGGTCCTCTCTGTTGCAACAGCCAAGTGTGAGATCCAGCTTCACACTACAGCTGAGCAACAGGTATGAGGTTCTTGCCTCTGAGGCGGCAGATCACTGTGAGGGCTATACTGCCTTCACAGAAGCAGTTAAGTTAGCAGCTGCAGAAACAATTCCTGTATACCCTCGAAACAGGAAAAGGGCCCCCTGGACTGACAACATAATTCAGAAGTGCCGAAATGACCTCTATAAGGTGCAGAAAGAGTCCTGACTCAAACAGACTATAGTGGCCAAGAATGCAGTTCTGGCTGCATCTAGGTCCCTGAACAGGCAGTACTCTGTTAATCTACAGGTTGTTGTCATCAATGATGCCGACGACAGCAGGCAATCACCCCAGGCATGGAAATCAATCAACTTGCTTACTGGGTGGAAAAGCCAACCAACCACCAAGGTTAAGGCAGAATCACCAGCCGATCGCCTCAATGGTTGGAAGGCGCAGGGTATTGCCCAATAACTTTATAGAAGTAAAAGTGTCTGAGTCTGTACTCCCAGATATTCCCATTGGCAATATCTCCTTTGCAGAAGTAAAGGCTGCTTTTAAGACCAATTAGGCTAGTGGAGTAGCGGGTGTCCCCCCTGAGGTGTGGAAATCAAAATGGGTTCGATAAAGGTCGTGGGACCATGGAGCTCATTTTGGCACTTAGAAGGATAATTGAAGAGTTATCAAAAAAGAAAGACAGGCATCTGGCTGTTATCTTTGTTGACTTCTTCAAGGCCTTTGATTCAGTCTCTCGCTCACGTATGTTCAGCATACTTTCATTATATGGGATTCCTGATGAAATTATTGCAGCAATCAGATCAGTATACGATTGTTCGACAACATTTGTGTCTACTGTTGATGGTGACACAGAACCATTTGAAGTGTTATGGGGCGTTATGAAGTGTTATGGGGTTCGATAAAGGTCATGGGACCATGGAGCCCATTTTGGCACTTAGAAGGATAATTGACGATTTATAAAAAAAGAAAGACAGGCATCTTATCTTTGTTGACTTCTAGTATATAATGGTTCAACAACATTTGTGTCTACCAGAACGATTTGATGTGTTATGGGGAGTCCTTCAGGGAGACGCACTTGCGCCATTATTGTTCATAATTGTGGTTGACTATGTTCTACGCATGTCCTTTGATTATCATAATGATACTACTACTAGGATCGGCATGCTGCATTGCAGCTGCATTTTTAAGAATGCTGTGCCGGCTTATCGACAAAATTGCACCGCCACAACTCCCTATCACCCATGACATTAGCTAGATCATCCGCATCTTCAAGGTTAGTGTCCTTTAAGATGCGTCTCAAGAAAGTCATGGGCTGTCCACCATGCTTATTCACTCCATGAGGCTGCCAAAGTACAAGATTATGCACTGGCTGGTCCTCATGGCGAAAGCAATGTCCTGCAAAGCGGAGGCGATTTTGTTCTAGTGTCAAGCTTGGGGGAACCAATGAGACACCTCCAATGTTATATAGTGTCTGGTTGGAGATGTGTGCATTGTACTGGACACAATGAACCCGACGTAGCATTCTTGTGCATGTGCCATCCAAAGATTTGGTGTCCTCAGCAGTTAGAGCCCAGCATGGACTCCCATAGAGGAGTACTGGAACTACTGCTGCTCTAAATAATTGGAGCTTAAGTTTCCGATTAATTCTCGGTGACTTCCAAATCCTGGAAAGCCTATTCAAGGCTGCCCATGCCGTTCCCTTACGTATTCGAAGGTCCTCACCTGACTTCCAGATCCATCATCCCAGGTAACAGAAGGCATCCACATGCTCAAGCATACCATCTTTTGAGCTTGTGCTCATCCGATCAGAGACTTGCTGAGGACTTTCAAAGTTAACTGTCAAAATTTTGGTCTTTCTGGAGTTAATAAAAAGACCAACACTAGAAGCAGCATGTTCTAATGAGCTGAGGAGCCGTTGGGCTCCCTCTAGTGCTTCTGAGAGTACTCCTAAGTCATCAGCAAAGTCTAGATCAGTTAGGTACTTGGCAGGATTTCCTCGACTTCTGGAGCCAGTAGGTGGAGTTATTATCACCCCATCATCATTATGATGATCTAAGGACAAAGGAAATGCGTAGAACATAGCCAACAACAATTATGAACAAGAATGGTGCAAGTGTGTCTCCCTGGAGGATGCCCCATAATACTTCAAATGGTTCTGTGTCACCGTCAACAGTAGACACAAATGTTGTCAAACCATCGTATACTGATATGTTTGCTGCAATAATTTCATCAGGAATCGCATATAATAAAAGTATGCTGAACATACGTGAGCGAGAGACTGAATCAAAGGCCTTGAAGAAGTCAACAAAGATAACAGCCAGATGCCTGTCTTTCTTTTTTGATAAATCTTCAAATATCCTTCTAAGTGCCAAAATGGGCTCCATGGTCCCACGACCTTTACAGAACCCATTCTGATTTCCACGGAGCAGTCTCTCAAAGGGATCCCTGATGCGATTTAATAGAATTTTATTGTATAGCTTTGCAGCAATCGAGATCAATGAGATTCCCCGAAAAGAACCATACAATGTTAGGTTGCCCTTCTTGGGAACTGGTATCATAATTTTAAGTCACCAACGACAAATACAATATTGGCTAAACCTTCCCCCAATACTAAAGTATGGGAGTGTAGTTATTAATATAAAGATAATTATTAGGTTACAAAAATCATTATCAATTCTATTCTACTCAAACACAGACACCCCTATACACTAAAATAGGAATACAAGCTTTGTATAATTATAATTTTTTCTAATTATTTAAAATCACATGTAATTAAGTTTATTAGTTTATTATAATGAAAATAATCCACTAAAATAATGTAATATGTAAGTAAATTAAAGTGTATGTAAGTGTATGTTAGTGTAAGTGAATGTAAGTAAATAATTTCTTAAGTAAATTATAATATAATTATTTTTAACATCAAAATTAAATTGGTCTACTCCAAAAACTTTTTATTTAGAAACTTAAAACACCGTATAACGGAAAATGTTATACTTTCAGTAGGGAATACTTACAACCATATCCTCCTCGGCAATAAACTGCTTAGTAAATCCAGCCGACGAAAAGGGGATAGGTATTACCCTATCCCCATCTTTATCGTAAACGTCCAATACGACGTCACATTCAATTATCCATTGTGATAATTATTAAAACGACAAGGAGTTTCATCACCCAATGAACACTTCAATATAATCATATAAACAGTGGATTAATTTCTCCCCTTTGGGGCATCATCAGCACAAAAGCTACTGCACTACAGTTAGGCCAAACAGAAAACACTAACAAATACTGAAATAGACTATCAGTCACTCACAAAACGATGTACCCATATGTACAGTACAAATAACAACACTCCGCCTACGGTTGTTATGTGGTTAAAAGGACCGTGCAGCCACGGTCCGTAGAGCTAACAACATAAATAAACAACTGAACACTTAGTCATAGAAACTAATCAATCAATCTAGCACTGAGATGTGGTTAGGCAGGGCCGCGCGTTACTATTTACAGTACAAATGGCATAGAGCAGTATTAACAACAGAGAGCCTTATGTATGGGAGATGACAACCACAGTACGAAATACCTGCCGTATGCGAAATATCTGTGCACAAACGTGTAGCGTAAAAAGACACAGGCAAATACACTGAAACTAAATCTACAGTACGAATGTGAAATGTCCATGCAAAAACATGTAGCGTAAAAAGACACAGGCAAATACACTGAAACTAAATCTACAGTACTGACGTATGTGAAATGTCCGTGCAAAAACGTGTAGCGTAAACAGACACAGGCAAATGAAACTGAAACCAAATCTAAAAACCTAAACAATCAAACCAGCACCGCGACGTGATTAGGCAGGGCCGTGCGCTACTATCTACAGTACAAAAGGCACAGAGCAGAATTTATGGCATTGAGCCTGGCGTATCCGGGGTACAACTACAGTACATAAACCCTGACGTATGCGGAATGTCCGTACAAAACCATAATATCCTGAAAATTAATACGGGCCGTGATTAGTCGGGGCCGTGCGCTACTATGTACAGTACATTTGGCACTGAGCAGTATTAATGGCAGAACCCATCCCGCCGGTCTGGCGTGTATCGTAAAACCAAAGAACCAACAGGTAAATGATACTAAAGCTAAATCAAGGCAAATTCAACTGAAACTAAATCTGTATTTACAGTACAAAAGGCACAGGGCAGTATTAATGGCACAAAACACGCCCAAACACCAAACTATAACCCCAACCGTGTCAAACCGCCGGGACCATTCTGTTCCATGGGGGCCTAAACTTGAAAATATAGTTCGCCTCGGCGTGGATCCGATCCTCGTCCGACCTGTAGCTCCTAAACCCCGAGACCCTGAGACACCCTAACCCGCACTGGGCAAAATGATCCAACAGCACATACTCCCCCATGTTCTCTTGGTCAGGATGCACTTCCTTCACGTACCTACCCATGGCCGATTGGTGACCCGTCATCCTATCCCTAATGGTTTGCTCAGTCTGGCCCAAATAATACCCCCCCGGGTGGTTGGTGCAGGTCAACAGATAAAGTACCCGGTGGGACATACACATGAAAAAACCCTTAATCTTCTCACCCCATGGGGTTCGGGCCATGTCGAACATGGCGTCGCAGGTTTTGCACCCCGACCGGGACCCGCATCTACTGCTTCCCCTCCCCTTAGCCGGCGGCTGCTTCTGAACCAACATATTACCCAAACTCCGACCCGCGTAAAGATTGCACGCAACTCCCATCCCACTCTCTCCCAACACCCGTCGATACCGCCGCATGACCGGCTTGACGACCTCCGCGAACCTACCGTCTACCCCAAAGTAGAACTTGTCCTTCTCCGCCTTGACCCGACCCTCACGGTTGACACCGGGCGAGTCCCGTAACCATTCCGGGTCCCAACCCCAGGCCTCGTTCAAAAACCCCTCACTATACCCGGACACCCAGCAATCCGTTAAATAACGGTCCCTCGTACTCTCATACTCCCCGGTTGTCCTTGTCAACCTCGCAAAACGTGTCAGTTGGCCCTTCACCACACCCTGCAGAACCCTTCGGTCTTGCAAACTGGATCCAGGAATGGGCAACCTTTTAGTAAGTGGTTTAAAATAAACCGAACTCACTATTCCCCAACCCGGCTCCAACACCAACTCCAAGTCCAGGAACACTGAACTGGTGTTCGAGAATTCGAAAGTGAAACGAATCCCCCCTTTACCGTATACGGCCTCACACGCCGCCCCGTAACGCTCGATGATTGCCTCCTTTACAGCGTCGTCCAACTCCCCATCCCAAATAGCCTCACCATCGTCCACAAACGTTTTGAAATAAATGGCGCTGAACCGGGCAACCAAACCCACGTGGGTGTGGATACGGTCCACCACGAGGACCGCCAGAACCTTCCCCGAGGGGCCTCCCATCCCTAAACCCTTTACTAAAACATAAAAAGCACCTTCAAAACCAAAATATGCACGAGTCAGCACAAATTTTAATATAAGCATAACCTGCCCCAAAGTAAACCCAGAGTCCTCCAAAATCTCCATATTCTCCCCAATCACCGCCTCGATCAGTGAACGGCGACATCGTTGTATACAGAGGGGTACATGTCCACGACATCCAAGGACATGAACGTTGCCGTGGACAACGGGCGGCTCGGGACCGCCTCCCTTGCCGAACGCGAATCCTGCACGTAGTGGGACATCCTCAGCATTAGAGGCTGAAGGACCGAGTTTAGCCACTTCCCGGCCCTCTCCGCTAGGGTTCCTCTCGACGATACGATAGCTCTCACCTTCGGGAACTTCCTGCCCCCTCCCCATTCGATCCACTCAGAAACCGGTTTGTGATCCTTAACTAATGGGAACACGTAACCCTGAGTTGGGTTCTTTGGAACCAGGTATGAACTTAAGTCTTTATCTTCTAACGCCATGCTCTGTACCATCCGATAGAGTTCATCTCGATATTTCGAAGTCGGATCACCTTCTAACTTCTCGAACATCTCACGATCGCCAACGTTTCTCCTCATCTCTAAATCCAACAGCTCCCTGTCTACAACAACGACGTTTCCTGTCTTGTCTCCCCTAACGAAAGCGAGTTCTTTATCCCCCCTAAGTTCCCGCAGTAATCTCAAATCCTTCTCTGAGATACCCAAACCCTCCCTGCCTCGGCCAACTCCGCTCGCCCTCCCGTCCGCACCATCGATTGCCTTATGTAGTTCCGCCATAAATCCCTCCACCGCCTCGTCCTTGACCTTTGGTGCGACGTACCGGAACTTCCTCGGAAAGTATAATTGTCTATAGTCCAATGGCGCCCTCCCACCACCCTCCTCCTCCCTATCCCCAGTCGCCCCTATCTCGGGGATACGTCGCTCCATCGGGACATGCGGGCCTCCACGTTTGGGAATAACCCCCCCCCCCCCCCCCCATCATGCTAAAATATTATAATGCTTGTGTTTCTTAGAAAAACCAATTATCCGTTCAGTAAAAAAAAACAGTTTGGAAAACCTGCAGCAGTTTATGTCTCAGAATTATTCCTTCAAAAAATTTTAAAGGGCGGGACGCGTACGAAAGTGAAATTCCAAACTGTCAAATTCTTGCTAAAGTTAGTAAATCCAGCCGACGAAAAGGGGATAGGTATTACCCCTTCCCCATCTTTATCATAAACGTCTAATACGACGTCACATTCAATTATCCATTGCCTCTGCCCCATCTTTGATGTGCGGAAACAAGGGCAGGATCCGTAATCGCCATAGATTCCCTGGCACAATGGCCCACGGCAATTATTAACCATTTTTGCCTAAAGGTAAATAGTTTAATATTCAGATAAGATAATAAATATTGCATTAAAATAATTAGCCCGACATATATTCCATTATACGTTGCAGACCCATTCCATGTAAAGTGCGGGACATTCGTACGACTTTTTGTGAATACTTTAGCACTGTACATCAAGAAAATGAACTAAAATATTATAATGCTTGTGTTTCTTAGAAAAACCAATTATCCATTCAGTAAAAAAAAGCAGTTTGGAAAACCTGCAGCAGTTTATGTCTCAGAATTATTCCTTCAAAAAATTTTAAAGTGCGGGATGCGTACGAAAGTGAAATTCCAAACTGTCAAATTCTTGCTAAAGTTAATAAATCCAGCCGACGAAAAGGGGATAGGTATTACCCCATCCCCATCTTTATCATAAACGTCTAATACGACGTCACATTCAATTATCCATTGCCTCTGCCCCATCTTTGATGTGCGGAAACAAGGGCAGGATCCGTAATCGCCATAGATTCCCTGGCACAATGGCCCACGGCAATTATTAACCATTTTTGCCTAAAGGTAAATAGTTTAATATTCAGATAAGATAATAAATATTGCATTAAAATAATTAGCCCAACATATATTCCATTATACGTTGCAGACTCATTCCATGTAAAGTGCGAGACATTCGTACGACTTTTTGTGAATACTTTAGCACTGTACATCAAGAAAATGAACTAAAATATTATAATGCTTGTGTTTCTTAGAAAAACCAATTATCCGTTCAGTAAAAAAAAGCAGTTTGGAAAACCTTAGGAAAATTTATAATATTAAATAATATAGGCAAAAGTGGGAACTTATCATTGTACTTTCAAATACTTAGTGTTGTACATTGATCGTGGAAAACAGTGTGTATTATTATTTTTGTTTACGGTTCTTAAAGTCTCTTTATTCTACATAGTGGGTATTATTATTATTGTGTGTTTTATTCACTTTGAATTCGTACTGTCCAATAAATTTAATGTTAATTAATTAGCCATTTATATAAGCTTTATTATGTATTATTTATTTATTATTTATATAAGCATTTATTAGCTACTGATGCAGTGGATCAGCATGCATTCTTAACATTCCTGGGAGACTTTAATGCAAGTCTGCATCAATCACCTACATCGCCCTGGGTCTATAGCAATAGTGTTAACCGAAATTCCGTCCATCTTCAGGATTTTATCTCTGGAAATGGATTGTTTTCGGCTGGAACGCAGTTCAAGAAGCGAACTGGAAAGCTATGGACTCATAGTGGACCCAGTGGTCACAAGTCCCAGATAGACCATATCCTGCTTCGTAGGTAATACAGGAGCTCTATACAAGACTGTAATGCATTTACACTACGACCCTTCTCCAGTGATCACCGCCTTATTATGGCCAAGGTAAGACTTAGTCTGCGTGCTAGCAGAACAACGAAATCTGCTTTGCCGCGGCATTACTGATCCTCTTTGTTACAACAGCCAAGTGTGAGATCCAGCTTCACACTACAGCTGAGCAACAGGTATGAGGTTCTTGCCTCTGAGGCGGCAGATAACTGTGAGCGCTATACTGCCTTCACAGGCGCAGTTAAGTTAGCAGCTGCAGAAACAGTTCCTGTATACCCTCGAAACAGGCCCCCTGGACTGACAACAAAATTCAGAAGTGCCGAAATGACCTCTACAAGGTGCAGAAAGAGTCCCGACTCAAACAGACTACGTCGGCCAAGAATGCAGTTAAGGCTGCATCTAGGTCCCTGAACAGGCAGTACTCTGTTAATTTACAGGAGCTAATAAACTAACAGGTTGATGCCATCAATGATGCTGACGACAGCAGGCAATCATCCCAGGCATGGAGATCGATCAACTTACTTGCTGGACGAAAAAGCCAAACAACCATGAAAGCAGACAACCGAAACCGACAGACATTATTTACACATAATTATAACTATTATATTATTCAAACAAAAAGCAACTACTACTACTAGGATCGGCATGCTGCATTGCAGCTGCATTTTTAAGAATGCTGTGCCGGCTTGTCAACAAAATTGCACCGCCACCACTCCCTATCACCCATGACATTTGCTAGATCATCCGCATCTTTAAGGCCAGTGTCCTTTAAGATGCGTCTCAAGAAAGTCATGGGCTGTCCACCATGCTTATTCACTCCATGAGGCTGCCAAAGTACAAGATTATGCACTGGCTGGTCCTCACGGCGAAAGCAATGTCCTGCAAAGCGGAGGCGATTTTGTTCTAGTGTCAAGCTTGGGGGAACCAATGAGACACCTCCAATGTTATATAGTGTCTGGTTGGAGATGTGTGCATTGTACTTGACACAATGTACCCGGCGTAGCATTCTTGTGAATGTGCCATCCAGAGATTTGGTGTCCTCAGCAGTTAGAGCCCAGCATGGACTCCCGTAGAGGAGTACTGGAACTACTGCTGCTCTAAATAATCGGACCTTAAGTTTCCGATTAATTCTAGGTGACTTCCAAATCCTGGAAAGCCTATTCAAGGCTGCCCATGCCTTTCCCTTACGTATTCGAAGGTCCTCACCTGACTTCCGGATCCATGATCCCAGGTAACAGAAGTCGTCCACATGCTCAAGCATACCATCCTTTGAGCTTATGCTCATCCGATCAGAGACTTGCTGAGGACTTTCAAAGTTAACTGTCAGAATTTTGGTCTTTCTGGAGTTAATAAAAAGACCAACACTAGAAGCAGCATGTTCTAATGAGCTGAGGAGCCGCTGGGCTCCCTCTAATGATTCTGAGAGTACTCCTAAGTCATCAGCAAAGTCTAGATCAGTTAGGTACTTGGCAGGATTTCCTCGACTTCTGGAGCCAGTAGGTGGAGTTATCATCACCCCATCATCATTATGATGATCTAAGGACATGCGTAGAACATAGTCAACCACAATAATGAACAAGAATGGTGCAAGTGTGTCTCCTTGGAGGACGCCCCATAACACTTCAAATGGTTCTGTGTCACCGTCAACAGTAGACACAAATGTTGTTGAACCATCGTATACTGATCTGATTGCTGCAATAATTTCATCAGGAATCCCATATAATGAAAGTATGCTGAACATACGTGAGCGAGAGACTGAATCAAAGGCCTTGAAGAAGTCAACAAAGATAACAGCCAGATGCCTGTCTTTCTTTTTTGATAACTCTTCAATTATCCTTCTAAGTGCCAAAATGGGCTCCATGGTCCCACGACCTTTACGGAACCCATTCTGATTTCCACGTAGCAGTCTCTCAATGGGATCCCTGATGCGATTTAATAGAATTCTATTGTATAGTTTTGCAGCAATCGAGATCAATGAGATTCCCCGAAAAGAACCATAGAGTGTTAGGTTGCCCTTCTTGGGAACTGGCACCAACTTATTTGTTTTCATTTCTTGTGGGACTCTTGTTGTACGGTACATGTCTACTATGATGGGATAGATGAGCTTTAAACACTCAGGTATTTTAAAGACCTCAGGGGGAACACCATCTACTCCACTGGCACGATTGGTCTTAATGCTCTTTGCAGCAGCCTTCACTTCTGCAAAGGAGATATCGCCAGTGGGAATATCTGGGAGTACAGACTCAGACACTTTTACTTCTATAAAGTTATCAGGCAATACCCTGTCATTATTGAGGAGCTTTTCAAAGTGGGCTTTCCAACCATTGAGGCGATCGGCTGGTGATTCAGCTTTAACCTTGGTGGTTGGTTGGCTTTTCCGCCCAGTAAGCAGATTGATCGATTTCCATGCCTGGGATGATTGCCTGCTGTCGTCAGCATCATTGATGGCATCAACCTGTTGGTTTATTAGCTCCTGTAGATTAACAGAGTACTGCCTGTTCAGGGACCTAGATGCAGCTTTAACTGCATTCTTGGCCGCTGTAGTCTGTTTGAGTCGGGACTCTTTCTGCGCCTTATGAAGGTCATTTCGGCACTTCTGAATTTTGTTGTCAGTCCAGGGGGCCCTTTTCCTGTTTCGAGGGTATACAGGAACTGTTTCTGCAGCTGCTAACTTAACTGCTTCTGTAAAGGCAGTATAGCCCTCACAGTGATCTGCCGCCTCAGAGGCAAGAGCCTCATACCTGTTGCTCAGCTGTAGTGTGAAGCTGGATCTCACACTTGGCTGATGCAACAGAGAGGACCAGTCATGCCGTGGCAAGGCAGATTTCGTTGTTCTGCTAGCACGCAGACTAAGTCTTACCTTGGCCACAATAAGGCGGTGATCACTGGAGAAGGGTCGAAGTGTAAATGCATTACAGTCTTGTATAGAGCTTCTGTATTTCCTACGAAACAGAATATGGTCTATCTGGGACTTGTGACCACTGGGTCCACTATGAGTCCATAGCTTTCCAGTTCGCTTCTTGAACTGGGTTCCAGCCGAAAACAATCCATTTCCAGAGATAAAATCCTGAAGATGGACAGAATTTCGGTTAACACTATTGCTATAGACCCAGGGCGATGTAGGTGATTGATGCAGACTTCCATTAAAGTCTCCCAGGAATGTTAAGAATGCATGCTGATCCACTCCATCAGTTGCTGCTTGTAGATTGTGGTAGAAATTTTCCACCTCCTCTACAGGGGCAACACTAGTTGGAGAGTAGCACACTATCAGAACCACCTTAGGAAACTTCTTAGCCAGTCTTCCAGAACATGAGAAGTGGCAACGGATGATGCGGTTAGAGATTTGGTCTATTTTGTCCAATGCTGCATGTGCAGTTGGATTCATCAATAGACCAATTCCACCATTGCCACTATCATCTGCTGACGCGAGGGCGAGTCGCCAACCGCCCCCCATGTCCTTAATCAGAACCTCATCAGTCTGTCCAGTCTGCATTCGGTGCTCTTGAACACCCACTGCGCTAAGAGAAAGCTTATCTGCCAAGGCAGTCAGCTCACCTTGTCGCATTGGGGACCCGAGTGTTAGGGTGTTTACTGAGGCTAGTCTAGTGACTTGCCTCAGATTCACCAATGGCTTTGTTGGTCGGGGTGGAACATGAGAGTAGCCTCCAACTCCAGAATCCCTCTCCCCATCACAATCTGGCCTCCCTGGTGACCCAGGGTTTGGGCCAGAAAGGTCATCAGGAAAGGGACTCAAAGAATTGTTGGCTGCTCTCTCTCCAGTAGGGGGTGAGACAGGCAGCCGGTCAGGAGTTAACTGACGCCTGTGAGGCCAATTGTGTCCGATAATTCCACTGGCCTCTAGTGGCCGGACCTCCGCATTGCTAATGTAATCCATAGTGGGGGTTGGGGGGTGCTTTTTTGCCGAGTCAGCTCTCGGGGCAAATACCACACCATGGTTTGCCATTCCACAGGGTGGGTGTCGCAATGGAGTCAGATATGAGGCCCATCACCCATATCTACTCTGGCGTACATGACCCACCATTGGCTGTTGCAGCTCATCTGCTGGGTCATGCCCTGTACCCTTGCTGCCAGGTGCAGGTCGCAGTGAAGTGCCCTCAGAGTGGACATGAGAACACTCTACTCCTAACCAGCCATTGGTAGATCACCATCTGCCTGGTCAGGCCATATACCCCTGCAGCCAAATATATGGGTCCTTAATCCAGGACCAAGGGCGTCCTTATCCCAGAACGAAGGGGGTCCTAGTTACAGGACCAGATTTGCCCTAGTAAGAGGGTCTATGCAGCTACAGGTGGCACCTCCTTTATGCTGCATGGAGGTGGCAAGTTTTCTTGATCAATGACCTAGAAGACCTGACCTGACCAGACAACAAAAAGCAAACAGTCGGCCGAAGCCAGAGGCGACCTGAAGGCTCCTCTTTCGATAGCTGCTACCCGAGGGTAGGGGTGGGCGCTAATCCTATCCCAAGATTTGCTCCCAGTTATTTAACTGGTACTCATTCTATCGACCCCAGTGGATGAAAGGGTGAGTGGACCCTGGCGGTGCTGAACCTACAACCAATTGATTGCAGGCCCTGCGCTCAACCAACTGAGCTACCCCGCCTTCGTATTATTATAACATAATTATTAAGACAAACGAAAAGGAAAGTAACTTCCAATGCAAAATATATTGCACATTACCTAATATTAAATTTCTAAATAATATAGTTAGATTATGCAAAACTATAATATTACACCCTAGATTATGCAACGCAATCGTGACAGCAGACAACAAAAACCGACAGCCATTATAAACAGGTAACTATAAATAGATAGTAAGGAACAGGTTACATTAGATGGTTATTATAAACAAAATAATAAACGACAGAAAATCATAGATCACAGGTTTGTCATCTGGTGTAGAATTTAATGGCTATCCAATGTGGTTTTATAGGATCTCCGCGGTGGGCTGTAGGCCTAAGTGCTGCGGCTTGTAAGTGCCGTGGGTTTAAGTGAGTTTATCTGTTGTATGCAGTGTGCTGTCGTGGTCACTAAAAGGTCCTATTGAGTGTGGTCCGGGATGGAACTGAGCTAATGTAGCTGAGCAGGCTGCTCGTCGTCACAGGTTGCAGCGCGTTCAGTGCTGCAGGTTCCAAGGTGCAGTGGTTCGTTGGCGATGCTACAGTTTATTTTGTTTTTTTTCGGATTAGGATTTTTTTTGTTTTTTTTTTGTTTATTTTTTTTCACTTGGGGGATAGGATTCTTATCCACTACTGCGTGATGGTGTACCGGTAATGGAGATTGTTCACTAGTAACCAATGGTAGCGATGTCAACTGCCTTGGTGTGCCTTGGCCTTGGCATGATCCTATAACCTATAGGCTATAACTGACAAATAACTACTATATAATTTAAGAGGAGACCTTGGTGATTTCTGGTAGGATCCAAAATTCATGTCATCTCTATTGGTACTTGATGATCTACTGTTATGGATGCAGCAGTGGTGGATGTAACACTGGTAGATCTGGTACTTAGGGATGTGGCACGGGTGAGGATGAGGATAATTTCCCCAGCCCAGCTCCAGAATTGTGCTTAAGGACCTCCTGGGCATCCTGTCTTACATTTTCCCCAGGCCTTGCAATTGACTTAAAGAAGTCATTGGCATTAAACCTTGTACAGGTGAAAAATATGTAGTTCCTATCATGCTTTATTGCACTGTGGCCGAGATAGCTTGTAATACTATTCCTAGGGGAATCACAAGGAATTACAGTGGCTGCAGATTCCAATATCTTTCTAACATCAGTTACCGATTGACGATAAGACAATTTCAAATGGTTATGCAGTATAGCGTTATACACTAGACAGATAAGTAAGTTCGTTCATGGTTTCCTTGGAATTCAGAAAAGTACGACCAGGGCCAGGTATTGGGGGAGATTTGAATCTACAAATTACTGCTTTCAGGTTACATTGTCCTATATCTTGTATGATGGGCCAGTGAAATTTCTGTGATGGTCCATGGGGGTGCATGAAGCTAACTTTTAAAGAAGTTATGATATGCCTTTATCCGCTCTGCTGCCGTTTTCCCCATACCAGTAAGATTATAAAACTCTGCCTTGTCAGACCAGTACAATATTAACAATTAATAGGATAAATCAGCATGGTAGTATTGTAACTAAGCTATAACTACTACCTTTATAACCCTAAACACTGCTTTAATTAGGCCTGTACAAGATATGTATATAATAATATATAATAATACTACCGGTGCCAATCAGTGTAAACATAATTGTCAAAAATCCCACTCGCTTCAATTTGACCCCATATACACTGTAAAATCATCATTTAATCCATCACAATTACATGTATATAAGTTGCAATTTATATGCTAACAGAATACGGCTTTAAAATTGATAGAATACTGCCCTAAGACAGTATTATTTTTCAATTATTTCTTCAAATTCGGAATCTTTAGGAAATTTAACCCTAGAAATGATGAAAATACCATGCTTTCTACAAATTTCATATTTACCCATTATGTCTTCTAGTCTTGCTGCATTTTCTACGTTCAGGCTCTTCATCAGTTAACCGAGTTTCACTACCAGGGCAGCTAGATGAGATGATGGGGGAGGGGGTTCTCTGCCCCCTTTGCTTCGAATGAGACAGGTCCTAGGGTGTTACAAAAATCACTTTTTTGCCCCAATTGCTTGGAAACTTCGACATGTTTTGCCATTTTAATGTAGAAGTACAATGCAAAAAACCGTTTTGAAAAATATTTAGTGGAAGAGGTGTCACACGAGTCACAAAATCTGAGAAATTTAACAAAATATAGCAGTTTTAATTTACCGATAAATCTAGCGATAGATGATTGCAATGATCTGAAACTCATGTTATGTAATGCATTTATGATGGGCTTTCCAATAACGTTTTTGGCATTGTGAAATTGACAAGATCAGATGTGTCACATTGAGTTTGAAAAATTGAATTTTTTTAAAAAATCTAAGAAATTTAACAAAATATAGCAGTTTTAATTTACTGCTAAATCTAGCGATAGATGATTGCAATGATCTGAAACTCATGTTATGTAATGCATTTATCATGGGCTTTCCAATAACGTTTTTGGCAATGTGAAATTGACAAGATCAGATGTGTCACATTGAGTTTGAAAACTTAACTAATTCTATATGGGAATGTGCTGGTCCCCCCTGAGTTAGTTCAACTATTACTGACGTGGCCATCTTTACATTGCCGCGATACACAGTAACTAACCTGTCATAAGCCCCCTCAGAGGCATTGTCATCACCTATAAACGTACTTACCAATTCCTTCAGTTGACCTCTCAACTGTTGGTATAAGTAGTTGAATTTCTCAGTCGGTGAGAAATCCTGTTGAGCGACATTAGTCTTGATATAGTTGATGAAGGTTCTCCAATGTTTAGATAAACCAGTGAAGTGCGGAGGATGTAATGGTGGAAGACTGTGTCTCGGACTGAACTTAGAAAACTCCACTGTGATTGAGTTGACCATAGTATTGTCTTCCCTTCCTACCCGTTGATGGACATAAGTTGGAATCGGTTCCAACTGATGAGTAGGATAACTTACCTGTGGACGAGTACGCGAATTCGTCCCGTGATAGGTTACCTTCTCACTGACTGGTGATCTATAGTCAGTCTCAAACTCTGAGTCTGCCTGAATATTTATAACTGGGCATTCTTGCCATTGTGGTGGTTTAAACTTGGGATGGTCTTCAGGACATTGGTACTGTTGTTCCTGTACTCTAAGCTTTTCATTCTCATGTTGAGCTCGTTCTACATTGTCATTGACCTCAGGGATATTACACCTAACATGGTCGAACTCCTTATCCACCTGCACTTTGACGTACTGAATTCTTTGCTGCACTTCTTGCACAACACCACATACAGTTTGAACTTGTCCTGCACCTGTTGGACGGACTTGTGACTGAATATGTTGGACTTTACCTTTTTCTATGGATGACTTCATCCCACACATCCTTATTACCTTCCCTAATTGCTAAATTTAATTGATACATATGGATGTTGGGCTTACCTGGAGTAGGACTTGGATTAAACCGCTCACTGTCTCGAGCTCCATCCCACTCGGCTTGATCGCCTTCGTTAGTCACAAATCTTTATCGAGACTCTACTTGAGGTCGTATGGGATTCAAGACAAAGGGTGTTACCTGAAGTGTGGTTGGTTCTAATTGGTGTCTAGGTTCGGGCTCATGGCAACCTCCGGGGTGACTTACCTGGTTTCCAGGAGTCCCTGCATCCACTGGGTCCACCCAATCCTTGGCAACCAGTCTATAGATTTATTGCGCATAATGTTGATGTGCTTCTATGGTGTCGGCTCCATGTATCTCGTTGAAGCGCACAATCGATGGTTCAGGCTGCTGATTAGTGACTCAGCGCCGTCATTGTTTAGCAGGGATTGAGCCTGCTCGAGTTCTTGAGCAGTCCGTTGCTGTCGATCCTCCAATTCATAGGCCTTCTGTTGCGATTTGGCCGCAGCCAACTGTCTTTGTTGTTCTAGAATTAATGCCTCCTTGTGTTGTTCCATCTCGAGTTTCTTCCTGGTGATGTCGCGTTGATGAGGCAAATGTTTGTTCTCTTCATTGACTGCTCACATTGAGTCGGGCTTACCGACTGCCTTCCAGCCTACCGATTTTAGCAGTCTTCCGACATTGGCAGTTTTCCATCCAAAAATTGGTAGTAGGCCTACCGGATCGGTTTAACTGTACGAATTTAACAAAATCACCTATTATTAAATTTGTAATTTTAAAATATATGTAATTGTGGAAATGCTGCAATTTAATATTATTGTACTGTTGTTGTTGTAGTAACACACCTTACTGCCCTACTTCAGTACTTTGTTGCATGGCCTTTATGAATGAAGCAAAACAAAAGGGTCATGGAGTAACTTAGTAGTAGATGAAGTAGTAGTGTAGAAGTACATAGTACTGGTAAGGAGAGGAACACACTCAGTTTTCATACATTTTGATCTTCAATTTTGAAATTGTAGAAATGATAAATGCATTACATAACATGAGTTTCAGATCATTGCAATCATCTATCGCTAGATTTATCAGTAAATTAAAACTGCTATATTTTGTTAAATTTCTTAGATTTTTTAAAAAAATTCAATTTTTCAAACTCAATGTGACACATCTGATCTTGTCAATTTCACAATGCCAAAAACGTTATTGGAAAGCCCATGATAAATGCATTACATAACATGAGTTTCAGATCATTGCAATCATCTATCGCTAGATTTATCGGTAAATTAAAACTGCTATATTTTGTTAAATTTCTCAGATTTTGTGACTCGTGTGACACCTCTTCCACTAAATATTTTTCAAAACGGTTTTTTGCATTGTACTTCTACATTAAAATGGCAAAACATGTCGAAGTTTCCAAGCAATTGGGGCAAAAAAGTGATTTTTGTAACACCCTAAGGTCCAGCTCACGTAACTGGCCCTTATAGCATGCTGATCATCTAATACCTTTGATACCATCGCATCGATTGTCCTTCCAGGGAAGAGTCCAAGCTCCAACAGGCGGCGGATATTAACCTGCGTGTCCCTCTGAACTCAGGGTAGCTGTGACTCAGCATTGGCAAGCCGCCATACATCCTCATCCAGCCACCTGGGCTGATTGTTTGCAGAGAGGTTGTTGAGGCTGTACTCTGTAGGATGCCATTTCCTAGGGTGTTTCGAATTTCAGCTTTTGAGACATCATTTGATATCTCTTACTACAAATAAATTATAGAAAATATTTTTTTTAACAAAAACAATTATATAACTTCACTTTTATTCGTTTAATATTAAATTTCTAATTATTTAGTTAGATTATGCAACACAACCATGAAAGCAGACAACCGAAACCGACAGACATTATTTACACATAATTATAACTATTATATTATTCAAACAAAAAGCAAACAGTCGGCCGAAGCCGGAGGCGACCTGAAGGCTCCTCTTTCGATAGCTGCTACCCGAGGGTAGGGGTGGGCGCTAATCCTATCCCAAGATTTGCTCCCAGTTATTTAACTGGTACTCATTCTATCGACCCCAGTGGATGAAAGGGTGAGTGGACCCTGGCGGGGCTGAACCTACAACCAATTGATTGCAGGCCCTGCGCTCAACCAACTGAGCTACCCCGCCTTCGTATTAATATAACATAATTATTAAGACAAACGAAAAGGAAAGTAACTTCCAATGCAAAATATATTGCACATTACCTAATATTAAATTTCTAAATAATATAGTTAGATTATGCAAAACTATAATATTACACCCTAGATTATGCAACGCAATCGTGACAGCAGACAACAAAAACCGACAGCCATTATAAACAGGTAACTATAAATAGATAGAAAGGAACAGGTTACATTAGATGGTTATTATAAACAAAATAATAAACGACGGAAAATCATAGATCACAGGTTTGTCATCTGGTGTAGAATTTAATGGCTATCCAATGTGGTTTTATAGGATCTCCGCGGTGGGCTGTAGGCCTAAGTGCTGCGGGTTAGAAGTGCTGCGGCTTGTAAGTGCCGTGGGTATAAGTAAGTTTATCTGTTGCATGCAGTGTGCTGTCGTGGTCACTAAAAGGTCCTATTGAGTGTGGTCCGGGATGGAACTGAGCTAATGTAGCTGAGCAGGCTGCTCGTCGTCACAGGTTGCAGCGCGTTCAGTGCTGCAGGTTCCAAGGTGCAGTGGTTCATTGGCGATGCTACAGTTTTTTTTGTTTTTTTTTCGGATTAGGATTTTTTTTGTTTTTTTTTGTTTATTTTTTTATTTTTTTTTTCACTTGGGGGATAGGATTCTTATCCACTACTGCGTGATGATGTACCGTTAATGGTAATTGTTCACTAGTAACCAATGGTAGCGATGTCAACTGCCTTGGTGTGCCTTGGCCTTGGCATGATCCTATAACCTATAGGCTATAACCTTTAACTCTGCCTATGGTCCTGTCAGTTTTAGAACTGGACCTACAGCTGTAGCCCTGAAGCTCCTAACAACTGATTCGGGTAGATGTAACCAAAACAATAAACTAAGTTAACATGTGTTAGAAGGATATGCGTTTAATTTTAATTACTAAACCAAGTTAAGTAAAAAACCTTACTGATAGGTATGCACAGCAGTAGCAAATTAAAGAGCAACTGGACCTATAGATGTTGTATGCATTCATTTATCAGCTAATGGCAGACAGCTGATCGGCAGATTTTGCCTTCCAAGTTTGTGTTGCAGCTTCCCATTGGTTAGTTAATATTACACACCACTCTTCTCTTCATTATGTAACCCTTTCCTTCTCCCATTTGGGACTTCACCCTCACTGTGATTTCCATGATTGGACTCTTGATAATGCCTTCCACTGTGTGGTGAGACCTACCGTTCAGCTGACTGCCGTTAGCTGATCACTGATTGCAACCAACATCTATCGGTCCAGTATCTCTTTAGTTCGCTACTGCTGTACATAGCTATCGGTAAGGACTTGATTGACTAATTAAAATTAATGAAAATAATAAATTATTTCCCATTGGACTAAGTATATGATACTCTTCAACTTTTAGATTTATAATTTTTAATTTTCACTTAAAGTTTTCTTAAATAGCAAAGTATATTAAATATTTTTTATAAATTATAAATTAATTCTTAGGACTAGATTGTTTATAATATAATAACCAAATTTATATTGGCCCATCATACTGTTTTTGATACTCAAAGTGCAAATGATTGTTATCATTAACATAAATTATTAAACTATTTTTAATTAACTAGCTTACCTTCGAGAAGCTGGAACTCATGATGTTGAAGAGGTCGAACAGATGTAATATGTAATTTCGATGTATCAAACATCGTACCCCCTTCCTCATCCGCTCCAAAACCAAAAGTACTGGATTTTGACCAACCAACCACATTCCATGGCCCATTGTATTCTTCTATTTGTTGCATCAAATGTCGCCGTACTTGACGATTAGTTAACGTCTGAGTTTTGGACTAAATAAATAAAGAATTAAAATTAATTCATTACGTAAGACCGGTACCAGTACGCCAGTAGGCCTATGCCGGTAGCGGGAAATACCGGGTAACATGCCTCGGGTATTGCCTGCTAGTTAATATATAAAATATAAATGATAATCAAATTATTGAATAAATGAATAATTGAAAAAACCCAAACTCGCCTTCAATCAATTCAGTTACGGTTTCCTAAATCCTAAATGATAAATGTATTGAAACATTCACTCTTCCTGATATGGGCAATCTATATTTTTCCTAACAGACATTGCGGTATATTCTTCATCAATGTCATTAGAAATTTGAATGTAGACGAAGCCTTCCTTTTCCCATGCTGCTCGCGATTTTCAAAATATGGAACAATGCGACAACAACTCAATCCAAGACGAAACGCACGTCCTACTACATTGCCCACTAACTAATCAATTACGAGCTAAGTATAAGGAAATAAATTCCACTAGTATAAGTCTAAGCAATTTATTTTGTTCTAACAAAAATAATACTTATTTGTGCCGTTTTATCACAGAAGTATTAGAGATATATACTTAGCAGTTAGCAATATTTAAGTTGTCTGTATCAATTATACAGAGGTCAGTACTAAGTATTACAGGCTTTACAAACTCGATACCTATTAATATTCAATTTTTGTTTTTGTTTTTGTGAAGTTATATTATTTTTAAACGACTACCATTAGATGGACTTAATTAATGGTTGAAGATTTTTTTTTCTTTCCAGTATTGTCAACAGGGTGACTATATGTTATTGTTGTGCTTGCGCTATCATATTATAATTATGTATAATGTTATATATATTAGGTCAATAAAACTACTACTACTATTCCGCAGTGTCTTTAATCCATGAGAAATTGTTAGAACCAAATAAGTAAAGA
Source organism: Nemertoderma westbladi (assembly GCA_032718475.1). NCBI lineage: Eukaryota > Metazoa > Xenacoelomorpha > Nemertodermatida > Nemertodermatidae > Nemertoderma > Nemertoderma westbladi. The sequence goes on from JAUCBJ010007396.1 coordinate 22,453, forward strand.
GGCTACTGTAGGAGGCTACTGTTCGGCCTGCTGCAGTCGAATTCCCTCTGTCTCCATGGAGGGCGTTGCCCCTTGCGCGATTCGCCCCTTGCGCGGTCTCGGGTTTGGGGATGAGGCAGGAAACCTATAAACAGACGACTGTCTAGATTTATCGGTTTCCGAGCTGGACAGATGTTATCGCCTGCACTATGGTCATCGATATTTACCTTAAATATTTCATATAAACTTTAGATATATAATATAAACTGCGAACTAGTTTGATTTATTGTGCTATAATTTCTACATTATTGATATATTGTACAAATGTTAAGTAAAATAAAAATTAAATTGATTATAATCAAACACTACAATTATTGTCTCATCCGTTAACAACGAAAGCAGCTTTGTGTAATTTGGGTGAGCTGATCAATTTGAGCGAACTTGCTGTAAAAATTTGTAATTGTCAACTGAGTAACAAATCATACTTTCCAATGTTGCTTGAACACAGAAGAAATTATTAGAAGAAATTGGGTAGCAGTTTAAATATTTTTGCTGCAATAATATTTTGTCTCACATTATCATTATTACAACCACCCACTGTGACAAGTTTAGAAGTTGCATATGTTTAAAAAGATCAGCCTGGTCCTGTTTAAAAAGGATTATTATACTTAATGTAATAGAACAATATGATAATAATTCTCCATAGCAAAAAATATAAATCCACCTTATTGGGGCTCAAACACAGTACCTAGGTTTCATAGTTCCAGTTATCATCAGGGTGTGTTTCCTAACAGGGCATGGGCATGACCCAGCAGATGAGCTGCACAGCCAATGGTGGGTCATGTGCGCCAGAGTAGATATGGGTGATGGGCCTCATATCTGACTCCACTGCGACACCCACCCTGTGGAATGGCAAACCAGGGTGTGCCGGCAAAAAAGCACCCCCCAACCCCCACTATGGATTACATTAGTAATGCGGAGGTCCAGCCACTAGAGGCCAGTGGAATGACTGGACACAATCGGCCTCACAGGCGTCAGTTATCTCCTGACCGGCTGCCTGTCTCACCCCCTACTGGAGAGAGAGCGGCAAACAATTCTTTGAGTCAATTTCCTGATGACCTTTCTGGCCCAAACCCTGGGTCACCAGGGAGGCCAGATTGTGAGGGGGTGAGGGATTCTGGAGTTGGAGGCTACTCTCATGTTCCACCCCGACCAACAAAGCCATTGGTGAATCTGAGGCAACAAGTCACTAGACTAGCCTCAGTAAACACCCTAACACTTGGGTCCCCAATGCGACAAGGTGAGCTGACTGCCTTGACAGATAAGCTTTCTCTTAGTGCAGTGGGTGTTCAAGAGCACCGAATGCAGACTGGACAGGACAGACTGATGAGGTTCTGATTAAGGACATGGGGGGGGGGGGGGGGGGGGCGGTTGGCGACTCGCCCTCGCTTCAGCAGATGATAGTAGCAATGGTGGAATTGGTCTATTGATGAATCCAACTGCACATGCAGCATTGGACAAAATAGACCAAATCTCTAAACACATCATCCGTTGCCAGTTCTCATGTTCTGGAAGCCTGGCTAAGAAGTTTCCTAAGGTGGTTCTGATTGTGTGCTACTCTCCAACTAGTGTTGCCCCTGTAGAGGAGGTGGAAAATTTCTACCAGAATCTACAAGCAGCTACTGATGGAGTGGATCAGCATGCATTCTTAACATTCCTGGGAGACTTTAATGCAAGTCTGCATCAATCACCTACATCGCCCTGGGTCTATAGCAATAGTGTTAACCGAAATTATGTCCATCTTCAGGATTTTATCTCTGGAAATCTATTGTTTTCGGCTGGAACCCAGTTCAAGAAGCGAACTGGAAAGCTATGGACTCATAGTGGACCCAGTGTTCACAAGTCCCAGATAGACCATATTCTGTTTCGTAGGAAATACAGGAGCTCTATACAAGACTGTAATGCATTTACACTACGACCCTTCTCCAGTGATCACCGCCTTATTGTGGCCAAGGTAAGACTTAGTCTGCGTGCTAGCAGAACAACGAAATCTGCCTTGCTGCGGCATGACTGGTCCTCTCTGTTGCAACAGCCAAGTGCGAGATCCAGCTTCACACTACAGCTGAGCAACAGGTATGAGGCTCTTGCCTCTGAGGCGGCAGATCACTGTGAGGGCTATACTGCCTTTACAGAAGAGTTAAGTTAACAGCTGCAGAAACAGTTCCTGTATACCCTCGAAACAGGAAAAGGGAGTAGTATGATAAACAACTTAAATAAAACAGCGTCTGCCATAGTCTACCATGTTAAAGAATTTGCCGAATGGCTCTTGCCCCGCCTACTTACTATGATTACCATTGTGTCACCCCACCCACTTACTATGGTTACCATTGTGCATATGTAACATATGTCACCACTGTGTATATGTGACATATGTGGTATAAGGTCAGTCCACAGACGGAAGTAATTTAATTAATTCGTGTCTACCGGTTGGCGTTTGACCTTGAACCGCAATAGGTAAAAACCCAATATAGTAAGTGGGTTGGTTGCAGACGTTTGTTATAAAGTCTTTAACATTATTTCGTGATTTGATGAAAAAATGGGGCGAGCCATGAAGCATATGGGTTAAGGTTATAGTATTTATAATATTATTTTAATTTGATTATTCTACCTATGGAGCGAGCCATGAAGTGAGTGATAGCATCGAAGTAAGGTTATTGTATTTATAATATTATTATTTTAATTTGATCATTTACTTAAATCCGTCACCGCTTTATTTAAAAATTTCTCCCACCACCTTACCCGCTTATCCCGCTATCACCATCCGCCCAATCTTCTTCCTGATCCTCCGCATCATTACCACCACCACCATCCCCCAACATCCCCATCATTCCTTCCAACATATTGATTCTCTCCTCCATCGCTTTCTCCCACACACATCTCTCCGCCTCCCGCGCTCTCCTATCCCCCTCCGCTTCCATTTCTAACGTCCAATCTTCTCCCCACGCGCTGTTCTTCCTCGCCTCTTCCTCCAAATAATGTTTTTTTTCTACCTCCTCCCACTCATTCCTTGGATTTAACAATCTTTCTAGCCGCGCTTCTTCTCTCCCCCTCACATACATTGCCACCAATATCTCTTCGTTCTCCTTCGCTATTTCATTTGCTACATCCTCACCTCATCTTCCTCCTCTTTCTCCACATCCATATCTACCTCATCCACCACAAGCTCATTTTCCCCCAACATATCCGCGTATAATAAATAAAATAAAGTAATAAATAAATAAATATGTGTATAATAATAATGTATAATACTATAAATAAATAAATTTATATAATATTTATTTCAATCGATAATTCATTATACCAACAAATAATTTACCACCACAAAATAATAATAATAATAATTTAACCGTGTCCGGCTCGTTGCAGCGACACCGCCTACGAACATGGTCTATTTATATAATAAAGTTTCTACCGCTCGAAGATTCACACTGAATGTTTATTCTTCTTTATTTGAGGTTGCCCATTAGTCTCGATTTCATTGAAAATGTCTTCACCATCATCCGTATCATTGATGATGTCCTCTTCAAAGTCGCTGATATCTTCATACTCATAGCTAGGTGTTTTATTCACGATGAGATCAATTTTTCACTTAAGCGCTTGTTCTTTCATGGCTTTAGGTGTTTTCATCTTCATCTGAGCGCTCACACCCTTAACGAGGGTATCAATATCCTTATAATCATTCTTTTTTTCAGCGCCGTCTACCCGTTCATTTTCTGCAATCGCGGGCAACCAGATTTTTTTCTCATCCATTTTCTTAGCAGTGACTTTTACTGCTTCGGACGTCTTCAGCTGACTAGCGTTGTTCGGCATTTCCACTTTCATTAGTTCCTCGTCCGCTAATTCATCAATCGCAGCCTCAACAACTAACTTTTTAATCGGTAGAAACTCACACCCAGACGGAATATCGTGGTCCGCGTACTTCTGTAATTGCTTAATTATCTTGACATTTGTGTTGTTTCGAGGGATGAAAATAACCTTGGTGTCGAAGTTGTGGGACAAATATATCCCGTTTTCGTTAACGGTTGATGTGTACCTCATACTAACCTCATCGATATTCTCGTTAACATTCTTATCTATGTTAAAGTCGAGCAAACAGAATTCATCCGCTCTGAGATTCAACCCATCGTAATATAGAACACCCTTCCGCTGTCTACCTATATCATCCGCTTCCCAAACGCCGACAAATCGTTGCCCTTCAAAGTCGTAGATATATCCAATGTACCCACAATCTTCGAACTCCATAAAATTATCATCGTGAATTTCCTTCTTTTTTGGTTCAATACGGGAAAGAACGACTTTGCCGTAGATGCTTTGTAAGACATCTAGAATTTTTCGCGAGATAAAAATTGATGCACCGTTTTTCCCAATGCGTAAGTACGCATGATTTATTGGCGTTATAACCTAATTGCCTCTGGTGTATTCCTTGTAATATTCAATGGCTATTTTCTTATAATTGAGGAAGTCAAATAGGAATCTTATGTTCTGGTAAGTAAGACTTACCGATTCTTGCACGACGTTGCGTCCTTTGGTATCACCCCAACGGTTGAATCGAACATATTTCCCGTTAAATGCTTTTATTTCTATTCCTTCCCCCAAACACTCGAGGCCCCACACACTCTTACCTGTAATCACCGATACGTATGGGGCGGGCGCACTATCAGTAGAGCTACCGCTTAATGACATCATTTTTGGTTGTGATGGTTTCACAGATTCCATCAACAAATTTTGCGAAATGTTAATAATTAAGTGTAAAAATACAATAATATCGCGCTATACAATGTGCGAAAAATATGAATAATGAATTATAACCCGAATGATGAAATAACGTATTTTACGACGTATTTATAATATAATGATGGGCTATCGGGAAAACGGGTATATTTTAACCACTCAACCGGATTAATCGCTATTGTCCTGAGAGAATTTTTTTTTGAAAAACTTCCTAAGTTTCAAAGGAAATATTTATTTACGCTTAAATTGGTTGACGTAAGTGGTAACAGCTTGCGGTGGCGATTAATGCGACCTATATAAATTTTTATAGACACACCCCCGAATTTTCACAGAATATTACTCACGGTTAAATTGATTGACGTCAACTGTATTAACTGTGTAGCTTCTTAGAAGTTTCATAATTTTAAGCATGAGCGAATTTAATTTAATGATGGCATTGTAAACTTTCTCTCCCGATGGATATTTTTCTGTAAAATAATTTACTAATAAAACGAACAATTGCGGCGCGCGAACGACGTTTTAAAGACACACCCATTATAAATTTACCCATTGGTCAAAATATTATTGATTAAGCGACATGACAATACTGGGGCAGCTTGAGTCTATAGATAAGATCATTTTTTCAAATATATTATTTATTGTTACCTTTCTTTTCGGAATTTTTTTAGGTAAAATACGCCGTAATAAAAAAATGTTTCCACAAGCTGAAAATAGTTACCGCTATCCCAATTCAATTATTCCAATTAAAATTGAATTGTTAAGCCCGGCAGCTCGGGCACCTGTATGCGGCTCATATAGTCCTGCTGGGATTGATATATATAGCGCCGTGAATAGAACAATAGAGCCGCACTCACGAATGTTAATTGAGATGGGTGTTAAAATATATTTACCTGCCAATTATTTTGGAAGAATTACACCGACTTTTAGCTTGACAAAAATTGGCATTGATGTTGCAGAATGTGCGGTCGATTCCAGTGTCGCGCGCGGTAATATAGATCAACTTGTAATTATATTGATTAACAACACATCTAAGGAATATGTTGTAACATCGAGCTATAAAATATGCCAGCTTATATGCCAACAATGTAATGCGGCAATACTCTACGTTTCTAATATTTATTCGGATGATTATTTTGGGCTTTTACCGATGAATTTAACGCCGTATGGGGAAGAAATTAATTCAGCGTTTCACCGCACATATTAAATATGTGACATTAAATGCATAACACCAAACTCGGGTGGTGACACATGTCAATACTATTTCAATACTCTTACACCCGATTATACAACATAGTTAATAGAGCATATAAATAGGATAATTGTCAGTTCAGTAAATTTTGGTTGGTTAAACGGTTTCTAGCGCGGGTGGCTGACTGGGTATTGGATATATTTATCTACATAAAAAATCTACCGCATCTCTTTCATCGGCATATTGTAAATATGTTTTCCGTACCTACGTTAATAAATATATTATAATCGTAATAATAATAATAATTATTATAATGATGGTGATTAATTGCGTTTTTTGCGGTTGTACTATACTTAAGAAAAATTATTTACGGCATTTACGCACACATTTCGATGGGTATGTTTGCGATAATTGTAATTGCCGAACTACTTCTGAAAGAATAGCAATATTTCACAGTAATAGATGTTGCGGGTTGTCTCGCCCGAATTACACCTACCGCGGTTACGCGCTATCCTGCCCGACATGCTCTGATGATTTTGAAAACTTTGATTCATATATCAAACATAGTTGCCATCAAAACCATTACAATTCCCGCAAATGCAAACATAACCAAAAACAATCAGAACCGACATTTCAACTGGATCTCAAGGTTGGTTCACCTGTAAGCATTACAAACAGCTCAGATACACCTAACGAAGGTTTTCATCTCTCAAAAACATGTCACGAATCACGCGTTCAGGAATATACTCATAATGTGCCATCTAATGAGATGTATCCGGATGTGCCGAATTATTTAAATTATATGGGGATATATGCTTCGCGCGCTTTTAACACGGCCGCATCGGCTTTTATTGATATGTTTTATAAAGTGTGGGTGATTGCTTCGGCAATAATGGAACGTGACGATGCTAATTATACTTTACAAGAAGAATTCCATTTTACTTCGATCGGTACAGATAATTATATTGAAAATAGCTCGGATTTTGACGAATGGTACTACACAGTCATTTCCCATGTCGGTGAAAAAATATCGCAATTTATTAGGCGGGGTAGCGGTTGGAAACTTGTAACTCTATCGTGCATCAAACTTACTATTGCGTCATACTTGCGATCGGTATATCGTTTTGGACATAGTGGTGATGCCAACCAATCAATCCCGACAAAATTAAAAAATAAACATTGTATAATAAATGTACCGTGTAATGAAGGTGAATGTTTTAAGTGGGCGGTCCTGACAGCAAAATTTTCAAAACATATATCGGATGATCACACACTGCGCCATGTTTCACGCCAAAGTTCTTATAATCAGTATTTAGGGTTTTTTAATTTAAGCGATTTAGATTCTACCCTATCATGGAAACTAAATATTCTAAATTTTGAAAAAAATAATCCAAATTATATTAATAAATTTATTGTATTTCGATAGAAGTAGCGAGAAAATTTCCTTTCTACGATAACCGAGCGCTAAAAAAGCCGAAGGTAAAAGATTGCTAAATTTATTGCTTATTGAACGTCAAAATTTAACCTCAACAAATCACATCGTCGGGGTTTCCAACTTAAATAGATTATTTAACGGTCGCGGGGAAGGCAATAGCGACACTCATTGTCTTCGTTGTGAGCGATGTATTCGTGGCTTCTACAGTCCAAATGCGTTAAAACGCCATAGATTGTGGTGTTGGCAAGGTGGACGTCAAATAGAGGAGATGCCATCTAATCTTAATTTACGCTTTACTAATTACTATAAGTCTGTAAGTACACCTTTTATAGTATATATGGATTTCGAAGTGGTACTAGCCCCAACAAATAATGTAAAAAAATATTATATAGCTGAACATCTCCCGTCGGCCGTTTCATATTTGATTGTCCCCAATAGCGAATTGATTAACCCACCCAATTATTTTTTGTCTACATTTAGACAAAATATCGATAATAACTCGGTACAGAATTTTATCGATAGTCTGGTTTTTGATTTATTTAAGTGTTATGAATGGTCTACCTTTAACACACACCACCCCAAACACCTGGATCACACACAATACCAAGCTTATATGCGTACCGCAAATTGCTTTAATTGTAAATCATTTTTTCGGGAAGATATAAATCCAAGTGTAATGCATCACAACCATTACAACGGGGCTTTCATTGGTGCGGCGTGTATTTCCTGTAATAAACAATTAAGTGTTAAACGTCACCTATTCCCAGTTGTCTGTCATAATTTTTTTTTTTATGATTCACATTTAATTTTACAAAAAGGGTTTGCCGGTAGTAAATATAAAAACTGGAACATTGAAACCATTGCAAAAAATACTGAAAGATATATCTCACTTCGCATAGATATTCCAATGTCAGAAGCACTTAGCATGCTTGGTTATGCTATTCCAGAAAAGGACGTAAGAGGGCTCCCAACCGGCAAATCAATAACTATACAGTTTATTGATTCATTCGCGTTTATGGGATTTTCCCTTTCTGCTTTGGCTGGGTTTTTGACAAAAGATGTGTCAGATTTAACAACCGTTATTCCACACACTGTGAAGCAAATGAGAAAATTATATCCAAATGTTACTGACGAAATTTTACGTCGTAAGTCAGTTTTTCCTTACGAATATGTCGATTCCTTAAGTAAATTGGGGGATACTAAATTACCGCATCCAAAAGAGTTTTACAGCGAATTAACACTAATTTATCTATTAGCCCTGAAGAATATACATTTGCTCATCTTTCGTGGGAACAATTTGAATGTGAGACACTTTTTGATTATTTGGAAGCTTACTTACATCTTGACGTGTTGCTGCTAGCCGATATTTTTGAAAATTTTCGCGCTTATTGTACTAAACATTATTCGCTTGAAGTCTCGAACTATTACACGATGGCGGGGGTTAGTTGGGACGCGGCTTTGAGATTTTCCAAGTCACATATTCGTCTACTTGCAGACCATGAAATGTATTTAACATTCGAAAATTCCATTAGGGGCGGAGTTTCTTACACCAACCTTCATATGGCAAATGCGAATATACCAGGCACAGAAACATACGACCCTAATAAACCTGAAGCTCATTTATATAATTTAGATTTCAACAGTTTATATAGCGGTTCATTGTCGGAGAAACTTCCTTATTCTGACTTTGAATGATTGGATGTTGATAGTGTCGATATCATGAGTCTGGAAATTGACGATATATACGGATACTTTGCTGTTGTAGACCTTGAATACCCAACGACTATTCATGATGCCACAGCCGACCTTCCATTTGCACCGGAGCATGTTAAACTTGATAGTAGGTATCTCAGTCCACACATGAAAAGTCTTTGGCGACATTATAATGGTGATAAAATTTTCAATAGTTCAATGAAAAAATTGATGTTAACCCAATTTGATAAGTATGAGTACGGTGTGCATTTAAAATTATTGCGCTTTTATATTCATCATGGCATGCGCTTGATTAAAGTTCATAAACTTATTAGATTTAAGCAAGGTTACATTTTTAAGGATTTTATTGAATATAACACCCAGCAAAGAAAAATAGCAAGCAATGACTTTTATGATAAGTTTCACAAATGAACAAATAACGCGCTTTTCGGGAAAAGTATGAAGAATATACGGGACCGTGTCTCATTTCGCTTATGTAATTCAATCGAGAAATGTGACTTATTATTATCCAAGCCGAATCACGAAAATTTAATTATGTTCACTGATTCATTATCAGGTCACGTCCTATCTAAAACTGTGGTTTGTTTGCATAAACCTATTTTTTTAGGCCAAGCTGTATTGGACCTGTCAAAGTTAGATTATTACAGTTTCTTCTACGAGAAATTAATGCCCCTGGAAGCCGAATTAAATTGTAGTATAAATTTGTTAGGCGGGGACACGGATTCTTTTTTTTTACAGTGTATTGGTTTATCCCAACACCAATTTTTATCTGCGTTACAATCAGAAAAAGTTTTAGACTGTTCAAATTATCCTATTACACATCCGCTGTATACATTAGAACAGAAAGGGAAATATAGATATTTAAAGGATGAAGGGAAGTCTATCCCGTTTGACCAGGTTATTTTACTTAGACCAAAATGTTATAGCTTTCGTGGGAGGTCAGTTCCAAAACGTGTCGCTAAAGGCGTAGGAAAAATGGTTATAAAAAAGAAACTCTCCCACGAATCATATTTAAAAGTATATAATGAGGTTAGCGAGCATTACGAATACAGTCAAAGGTTTCAATCTAATTTACATAAAATTTACACCGTTTCACAAAGAAAAAAATCGCTAACACTGTGGGAAGATAAAAGATACTACACATCGACTAATGAAAGTCTACCTTACGGCCATTATAAAACACATTTGGATCGTAAAGCGCCTACCCCTAAGCTTTATATACCGCCCATTATAGAATAGCGGATTGTGATGTCTTTTAGTGTTGTCAACAGTAATATAAGTTTGAGGTTGGTTGATGGGTGCATATCATTCGATGTGCTGGCTAAACGAATTCTAAATGGAAAACTCATCTTAAAGCCTTTTCAATATATCACCAAAATTTGCGGATGGACGTGTCTCTTTTTCCCGAGCGGTAAGGTCACTGTACTCGGTAAATCGCCTAAAATAAAAAAAATTATTAAGTATATATATAAGCATACTGATTATAAACTAACTTTTATTTCAATCAATAGCCAAACTTATATTATTAACAATCTAGACATAGACTATAGGAAATTAATGAAAACGGTCGGGTTTCATTTTTTAGATAATTATTATAATGCGGAGGTGAAATATGAGCCGGAGATATTTAATAATATTCTTGTGCAGTTTTATCGTCGGGATAAAACTAGTTCTAATATCATAACATTTTGCGTTTTTTACACACGAAATGTTGTGTGCATGGCAAGACCCGGGATATTTCGAGTATTTTTTCCAAAGTTTTTTAATGTTATTGGTAATTTAGATAGTCATTTAGGTAGAAATATTTAATTTTTTTATTTCTGGTGTCAGTTTTAGGTTTGTCCAGCGGGATCTCATTAGGTTTTTAAATAAACGCGGATATTACCATTATTTACATTATATATATAACGTGTTTTATCGGTAGTCTTAGGTTGTCAAGGGCGTCAATTTCATTTCTGATGTCGGTTTACATTTACATAAATCTAGTCTATCTGTCTATTTGTTGGTCTTTCTGTCAGTCAGTATGTCAAACTTTATTCATTGTTCGCGTTATATAATGTATTTTATTAATTATCGATGTTAGGTTTTAAAGAGTGCTGGTTTCTATAATTGCTCGGTTTTATTGCGTGAAAAACCCCACCCGCACATATACTCGATACTATTTATAACGGTGGCGGTGTTTTATTACTTACTATTATTGTTCTTGTTTATATAAGTTATTAATATATGTAATGAAATCACTAAAAGCTTTAATTAAACAATTTGACGGGGATTTAAAGTTCTTATCTAACGCCTCCCTTAACCGTAGAAAAACCTTCTTACGCGTCGGTGGAACCGATGAACTTATAAGTTTTCTAATTAATATTATTCTAAATGTATTAAATGGTAACGTAAAAATTCCTGAGAAAACAATTGCGAGGTTAAAACGCCATAAAAAAACAATACGCGAGATCGCTAAAAAACCAAAAGCAGCCAAGTATTCCATTCGAATTTATCGTAAACGATTGGTGCAAAGGGGCGGATTTATAAATCTACTAATCTCTGGTTTAATGAGTGGGCTTAACGGTTATCAGAAAATATCACCCATAATAACGGCTGTAAGAGGCAGAAAATTAGCCCAATCCCGCCGGGGGTATAGACCTAGTACCTCTGGTACACGCGTCAACCATCAAGTTTCTAGGTTTCCCATCTACTGAGTGGCTACCTATCAACAATGTCAACAATGTCAACGATATCGCAGGAACCAATCACATCATACGACGCCTCTTTCAAGATGGGTTCGGCCATGATTATTGCGGGTCCAAGTTCTTCCGGAAAAACAGTGCTGGTATCAAAAATTGTAAAAATAAAAATTTAGTTTTTGATATAACCCCGAAGCGTGTATTATTCTTTTATGGTGCCACCCCACCTGAATTCCCAGGTATAACACATCTATTCAAAGGTTTACCACAAAAAATTAATTCTATTTTCCACGAAAACGATCTAATTATTATAGACGACTTGTTAAGCGAAAGTAAGAGTGATGAGAGTTTGACAGAAAGCTTCACAAAAACCTGCCATCATACTTCCTGTTTCATTATCTATATAACACAAAAAATTTTCAGTAAAGGGGCGGAAACATGGACTAGAAGTCTAAATGCCCAATATTGTATTTTCACAAGAAATCCCCGCGATGCAAGTCAAATAAGTTATATGGCACGGCAAGTGTACCCAAAAAATAGCAATTTTATTGTTCAAGCATATAGCGACACCACACAAAAACCATTCACACACCTTCTTTTAGACTTTCATCAAAAAACGGATGATAGTATAAGAGTTAGGGGTGATATTTTCAACCCATTAGGGCAAACTGTTTATCAACCCGCGAACACGAACTCTAACACACCTCACCAAAGCCCTGAGGCTCAGTCTATACCGCAGTAGCGACGCTGTGCGAAAACCATTTTCACACCTTGTTTTAGACTTTCACCAAAATTAGGTTATTATCGGTCCATGAACGTGAACTCTAGTATATAGTATTAATATATTAATAATGATATATAACGATGAAAAATAACGAGATTAGCCTCGGAAATTTTAAGAAGTTGTATCTAGTTTCTACTTTATTAACGGATACTTATAATAATAATAAGAAAAGCAATAATATAATACAACCGCTAGATGGTGTGGCAATTTCATCCCGGAAAGCCAAACGATTGTTGAGTTATTTGATGCGATTCTCGCGAGACAGAGTACGGTGGAGTGATAATAATAAACTCTATATAGAAAATAAACTTATACCCGGAGCGAATATTGATCATTTGATTGAATTGCTGACTACAAAAAAAAATAAGAAAAACACCAAAATAATTCCAGGACAAACAACATTTTTGGGGTTATTAAAACGATTAAGGATACCAAAACGATTAATTGGTCGCGGTTGGTTGAAACGACAAGGGGTCCACATGACCCCCTCCAACGCAAAACGCGTCGACGCGTGGAAACAATACGTAGGACTACAATAAATCGACGTGTGGAAACAAAACGTGGGATAACATTAAAATAGTAGTATGTTTTTTGAACGTTTCATATTAAGTATTAACTGTCATTGCAAGTGTTTTCTACCGCGACTCGACACAACCGATGGGGAGAATCGTAGAAAATCGAACAAATAAACGACTGGAAAGAATATATTACAATATTTCAAATGCTGCCGGTTTCGTGTGCGTAACCAAACTAGCGAAAGCCGCTAAAGTTACGAGAAATCGCGCAAAGGAGTGGTTGAGCTCCCAACGAACGTATTCCCTTCACGTGCCGGCTAGGCGCCATTACCCAACATCAAAAATTTTCACGGGCAGCATTGGAGATCTATATCAGGCAGACCTATGCGATATGCAACCCTTTAGGGTGGAGAATAATGGTTATGGTTACATAATTACTTGTATCGATTGCTTTAGTCGCAAGGCGTGGGCACTAGGGTTAAAACGTAAAACCGGTGTCGAAATTAAAAGGGCCCTAGCCACGATATTCGAAGAAAGGAAGCCTAAACGACTAGCAGTTGATCAAGGAACTGAGTTTGTTAATAAATTGGTGAAAGATTTCTTATAGAACAATAATGTAATGTTCATTTTTATACATTAGTTAGCCAATTTAAAGCTAGCATCTGTGAGAGGTTGAACCGCACACTTAAGTCGAAAATGTATAAAGTGTTCACAAGACGGCAAAATAGGAAATGGATCGACATATTACCGAAGCTGGTAATTTTATATAATAATTCAATACATAGAACCATCAGTATGGCACCAAACTCAGTCAATAAAAATAATGAAACTGACTTATTTTTAAAACTATATGGCAGTGTGCGCCATCCCAATAAAAAGAAACGCCGCGAACAGCGTCGAGTTCATTTCAAGGTTGGTGATAAGGTGCGGCTGAGTTTAGCTAGAAAGCCATTTGACAAAGGTTATACACCTAATTATACAGTAGAAATTTTCGAAATTTACAGAATAAGATTGGATCGAGAGCCGTACCCTATGTACAAAGTTGTGGACTCGAATGGGCACGTTATAAATGGGACATTTTATCGACATGAAATCCAAAAGGTAAAAGAACCATTTAAATTCCTACCAATTGAAAAAATAATTAAAGAAAAAGTAAATAAAAGCAGCAAAAAGCAATATTTGGTTAAATTTGTTGGTTTTGCGACACATCGATGGGTTGATCACGTACAATAATTAATTATATTATTATGGATTACTTACATTTAACGTTGACTTCCGACGCCAGTCTAGATAAATATTCCGATAACACTCCCAGCGATTTCACGATTGAGTTGTCCAAACCTATCCCCGTCAGCACAAATTGGGTCGCGGGTCTAAAGGAAATACAGTATGTGTCAACCTATAGAAATATTGAACAAAGATCCGGAATTAGAATTGGTGAATATATGTATAATGAGGATTTGGAATTTCATATAGCTCCATACAATCTTATAGAAATCGATTTTAATCTTGGGCTATATGCTTCTATTGAGTCAATTTTAAACCATATTAGTGTTTATTTAAAAAATCCCTCAATATCCCACGGTTTCAAAGATGTTAAGTTTAACTACCAAAAACATACATCAAAAATTCATCTACATTGTAAGAAAGGTCGCTATTTCCAATTCTATGGAGATATAATAAATATTTTCGGGTTATCGAGTTTAAAAAATAATTTAATGGGTCTTGGCACGCTTTGGGCAATACACTACAACGAAGATGATGGTTTATTGAACTTAGGCTGTAAGGATACAAACAAAATGGATGGAGTTGAATTCCCCGAACCTTGCGATATAACGAGGGATAGACACACAATGTTTATATATACAGATATGATTGAATCTTCTCACTTGGGACATTTGATGGTGCCTCTTTTGTGGATAATCCCCCTGAAATGGGAACCATACTCATTCATCAACCGGGAATTCAAAAACACACATTACAAACAATTAAAAAATAAAAAAGTGCTCGATACAATTAGTATAACGCTTCGCGACCATAAAGGAAAGCATATAGTCTTTCATGGAGGTAAAACAATTTTAGTTCTAGAACTCAAAAAACAACAACGGCGACAAAAACTACAAGAATGAACAGTTATTACGTTGTACTACCCTCAAACGCAAACCCCATAGAATTCCCACGTAATAGCGCCAGCGATTTCCAAACAAATTTGCAAATTCCTTTACCTTTCGCTAAAGGGCAATGGTTAGTAGGTTTAACCGGTATAACGTACGTATCTAGTATCAGGTATGACAATAGCGACATTTATATAAAGGCCATAAAAAATAAAAAAATGTTTACAAGATATGTTACTCTCCCCGAAGGATCTTTCCTATCATTGGAAAGGATCATTGAGTACTTCAACAAAAGCCTTATTAAAGGCCAAATTAATATAATTGATAATAGAGCACGCTCTGGTAATATAACCATACATTTTAAAGGTAAACAGTTGTCGATAATTGTCAGTAAACGTTTGGGTGGTTACCTAGGATTAACAGAACACGAGGTTGATGGCAAAGGTTTTATGTGTGTACAAAATGCTGTAGGGGATTATCACTTGCTAAGGATTGATTCACGGAATAATAAGTACGACTGCCATAAGCATCCTAATGCTGTCGAAATACTGGAACCCAACATAAATATACATATCAATTGCGTCGAACCTCAATTTGTAGACAATAGCGAATACCCTCTGTTGCGTAGCATACCCATAGAAGGGGAATATGGGCAAATTATTAGCCGAGAACTTTTTATAAACTGTTTATGGGGTATTATAAACTGGGGTATTATAAATATTATGTTTTAAATAAAATTAAACAGCACTATATATATCCCATTTACGATGTAACTTCCTTTTTTAATTAATGTACTAAAAACTAAAAATAAACAGCCCGATGACAATTACACCTTATACGGTACTCTAAATAATCCTACATCAGTGGATAAACGGTGAAATTACATGTAAAAACGTGCGTAACAACAAACTAACCGGCGTTGATGGTGGCGGCGGGGTGGTAGTGCGTGGAGGCGATCGTAACGCGTCGGCGTACGATAGAGGAACGGTAGTCAGGCATCCCTCCTTCTCCACCTAGAAAAAAATATTAATTAATAATTTAGGGAAATGAGCAGGTAACAGCGGCACGCGATTCTAACCAAAACAATAAACCAGAGTGAATAGCAATGGTAACAGTTGAATTTTCGCCCGTATTCAGCTGATATTTGCAACCAATTTCCGCTGGAGATCGATTTTTTACTTGCGACCAACTTCAGCCACTATCTGATAATAAGATACCGGTACTATAAAATAAATACTTAAACTCAGTAGCTCAATACGTATCGCAATATGTTGCAGAAAAATAACACGTTAGTGCGACGTCACGCAACACGCGAACAATTGGCATTAAAATCAATTTGACCTGGAGTCAAAAGTTCGAGAGGTATTTCCCCGTAACTTTACAAAATATTGAAGCGTTTTCTCTAGTATGCCCATATACAATTTGGTTGAAAATGGTTACAATCTTCAAAAGTTATTTATGAATTAATTTTTCATTACAGACGGACAGACAGACAGTATACCATAGTATACAACAGTATACTACACAATAATTATTATGGCATTGAGGGGGGTGGGCCTGTGGGGGATATATTAAGAAGCGGTAAAATAATAATGTTATCTATATAACTTACTCCAAGCCTCTCCTGGTGCTGACGCCGAAGCGGACACGATGATACTTTGTGGCGCTTCGGTAAGCATTGCCCATGGCAATATGAACAGGTAACGGACTGTCGATGTTTACCCATTCTATTCTAAGAAATATAACACAAAAAATAATTTTACCTTAATTAAATGCGGCCTTATACCATAGTATACAACAGTATACTACACAATAATTATTATGGCATTGAGGGGGGTGGGCCTGTGGGGGATATATTAAGTAGCGGTAAAATAATAATGTTATCTATATAACTTACTCCAAGCCTCTCCTGGTGCTGACGCCGAAGCGGACACGATGATACTTTGTGGCGCTTCGGTAAGCATTGCCCATGGCAATATGAACAGGTAACGGACTGTCGATGTTTACCCATTCTATTCTAAGAAATATAACACAAAAAATAATTTTACCTTAATTAAATGCGGCCTTATACCATAGTATACAACAGTATACTACACAATAATTATTATGGCATTGAGGGGGGTGGGCCTGTGGGGGATATATTAAGTAGCGGTAAAATAATAATGTTATCTATATAACTTACTCCAAGCCTCTCCTGGTGCTGACGCCGAAGCGGACACGATGATACTTTGTGGCGCTTCGGTAAGCATTGCCCATGGCAATATGAACAGGTAACGGACTGTCGATGTTTACCCATTCTATTCTAAGAAATATAACACAAAAAATAATTTTACCTTAATTAAATGCGGCCTAACAACAGATATTAAAATAAATAATAATATAATAAAAAATAATATATATAAAAATAAGTATTATAATAACATTAATTTATTTTAAAATACACAAAGGCTGATAAAAAATATTTTATGATTTTTAAGCACCAATACCGGTATAAAAACGCGTTTACATTCGATAATTCATACTTCAGTACTTTCTAGTGTGACAGTCACATGTTTTAAATTAATTGAGCGTAATAATATATATATCAGGCCATTAAAAAAAAAATTAACCAGAGTCATTAGAACAGATTACAGTTACATTTCTGATGGTGAGAAACTGTAAATAAAAATACAACTACACTACCAGTATGTAATAGGTGTATTTGTTTGTATTATGCATGACCTAAAAGGTGTACTGACAATTCCTTCCAGGACAATTCCTCCCCGGACAATTGCGACCCGGACAATTCCAGGCAATGATAATTTCATTAGCTGTTATCATTATTTGTCCAGGTCGCTTGGTATGCTTGAGCATGTGGACGACTTCTGTTACCTGGGATCATGGATCCGGAAGTCAGGTGAGGACCTTCGAATACGTAAGGGAAAGGCATGGGCAGCCTTGAATAGGCTTTCCAGGATTTGGAAGTCACCGAGAATTAATCGGAAACTTAAGGTCCGATTATTTAGAGCAGCAGTAGTTCCAGTACTCCTCTACGGGAGTCCATGCTGGGCTCTAACTGCTGAGGACACCAAATCTCTGGATGGCACATTCACAAGAATGCTACGCCGGGTTCATTGTGTCAAGTACAAAGCACACATCTCCAACCAGACACTATATAACATTGGAGGTGTCTCATTGGTTCCCCCAAGCTTGACACTAGAACAAAATCGCCTCCGCTTTGCAGGACATTGCTTTCGCCGTGAGGACCAGCCAGTGCATAATCTTGTACTTTGGCAGCCTCATGGAGTGAATAAGCATGGTGGACAGCCCATGACTTTCTTCAGACGCATCTTAAAGGACACTGGCCTTAAAGATGCGGATGATCTAGCAAATGTCATGGGTGATAGGGAGTTGTGGCGGTGCAATTTTGTTGACAAGCCGGCACAGCATTCTTAAAAATGCAGCTGCAATGCAGCATGCCAATCCTAGTAGTAGTAGTAGTAGTAGTCCAGGTCGGAATTGTCAGGTTCGGAATTGTCCGGGTCGGAATTGTCCTAACTTCTGAACTGAAAGAATCATCTCAAGCATCCTGGCATGGTAGCCGTCTAATTAGAGAGTAGGATATTATTTGAACTAAATTGAGTATAGAGTTAGCATAGACTACTATGGTTTACCGGTAGGCCTATGTGTTGGAAGTTTTTGACTAACCTCGGTGAATAAAGCAAATCGATAAAGAATAACTGAATAAAGCAGATTGAATAAAGCAAACGAATCAATAAAGGAAAATCAACTTGTATAACTTGTAACTTTAAACAGTTCTATATAGTTATAAAAAAGTTAATTTAACATCTAATTTACGTTATATACGAGTTCGGTTGATTGGAGATTCAGGAAATTTGTTGCGCTTTTATTATGGAAATTCAATATTGATGCTTCATTTTATGCGAATTGATTGAGATAGTCACAATTTAATCAATGTAAATTATTTATTATTATCTGATTATCTGAAGTAATAGCGACTATATGGATAAATTTCTAAGTCGCAGCCGTTGGCGTGATTATTACCCGACGCTGGAAAACCCAGGAATAACAGTAGATTTCCAATATTATACGCATCATCCGCAGATCGGCCAACACCCCGTTGCAACCATTTATTTTAAAGAGTTTGCGACTTATAATACTACCATCAAATCATTAGAAAACGTATGGTTTATTAATGGTCCACCCGCAAAAATTTTAAGTTTAAGCGAATACGATCGTCTCACACAACTCGCCAATATTACGCATCACATTAATTTTGACTACGGATTTATGGACCAAAGCGCATTTAAAACGTACATACAGGAATGGTTACAAGAAAAAAAAACGGTTGGGGTTTCAAATATTAATACACGGAATACCGAAATTATTTATTTTAAAAAATGAATTTAATGTGAATGGAACACTTCCAGAAACGTATGGCATAAACGAAAAATATGTTGATTATGACACCAAATGCATTTTCCATGATTATTCGGCAATAACAAATTGTGCCTACCATTCTGATAAAGATTCTTGTTTTAATTACTGTTCTATGAAACTCGCAGTTGGTTATGGGAAATGGTTGTCATCAAATTAATGTGTATATATTTATTAATTATATTGTATTATTATGTGGTACATATATTATTTGTTGATTACACATATACGTATGTATTAAAGAATTATTATTATACGTTATAATAAATACTCATAATAATAATGTCAGATTCTAATTTGTTTAAATTATATAGCGCCCCGCAAATCCAACTGGGAAGTGGGAATTTTAGCGATATACCCGTTTTTAAGGGTGGAAGCATTCCCCCCGGGTTTGGCCCATCTACTGGTATATGGAATAATAAGAATAATAAATT
Source organism: Nemertoderma westbladi (assembly GCA_032718475.1). Classification (NCBI taxonomy): domain Eukaryota; kingdom Metazoa; phylum Xenacoelomorpha; order Nemertodermatida; family Nemertodermatidae; genus Nemertoderma; species Nemertoderma westbladi. Next base: position 42,525 of record JAUCBJ010007396.1, read on the forward strand.
CGGCCGGCGATACACCCAAAATCGTCAGCGTGGGCGCGGAATATTAACAACTGGCCTCGGTATATTAGCGCGCAAGTTAGGGAGAAAGGTGCTAACTAAAGCACTCCCCAAAGCAGCAAAAGTGGCGCGGAAATACATAATACCGGAAGGAAAACGTATTTTACGCAGTAAAGCAGATGATTTGATAAATAAAGTGGCCGCGCGGTTAGAACCTCATCCAAAGACACGCCAAATCGCCCAACGGGTCGGGTATACAATGAATTTACAAACCCGAAAAGTAAAAAAAAGAGGAGCGGGAAACGGCGACACCCAAGTGTGGGTATGAACGTTGGGCGCAAACGTAAAAAGCGAAATAATAAATGTCGTGATATTTTTATGTAACTTAACAATGAGTAAATTAGAATTATCATTATTCTTGAGTAAAACAAATCAGCGAGAATATACATCTTCACATTTTTTGGATATCTACCTGATTTCTACTCTTGACGCGAATGCCAGGCAAATAGAGTTCTTTATACCCCAGTCAAATGTTCTATATACTGATTTAAAGAATTCGAAATTTCACATTAAATATAAAATTACATGGGATGGCAATAGGGCTAATGACGATACAACCCTCCACCATCTCAATTACCCGGGTGGGTCACTATTTGAAAATTGTTCGTTGTACCTAAATGAAAAGCTAGTTGAAACCTCGAATGGGTTCTACGCCTATAAGTCTACGTTTCAGACATTACTGTTGACAGATGCTAACGAAAAACGCGGTATTTTAAGAGCTGGTGGTTATGAGGATACAGATAATAATCTAGGCGGGGTACCTGTCGCTACTGAGAATGACGTTCGTGGGAATTATGTTAAATTCGTTGTGGCCCCAATTTTTTAGACCTAACAAGCCACGACAAATTACTGCCGCCGGGAATTAACATTCGACTTCGTATAGACCGAGTATCGAATAATTTTTTTTTGAAAGTTGAACCCCCCGCAGGATTGGTAAACCCAAGAGTTGAAATCATGAATATTAATTTAAAAATAAAACGCCACAGGATTGATGCCGAGGTTATGCGCGCGCATTTGTTGGGGTCACAAAAAAATGACTTTATTTATAACTTGTTAAAACAAGAAGTGAAAACCTTCACTATTGGTGGCGGGCAGTCCAGTTATACAGAATCGAACATAATCCAAGGGAAATTACCTAAGTATATTTTGATTGGAATGCTTACCAACGCCAGCTTCAACGGGGAATTAAGCAGTAATCCGCTACATTTTAACCATTTCGGTTTAAATTATGCCGAACTAAACATCGACTCCCGTATTATACACGGGTATCCATATCGCCCTAACTTTCCGGAAAAAAATTTTATGTTGGAATTCGAAAGTTTAATGAACGTGTTCAAGAGCTTGAGCGGCGTATTTTGCTCGCTAACACCAGAACGGTTTCATACCCAATTTCCTTTGATTGTATTTGATCTTACCGCTGGAGGCGATCAAAGCCATGAGATTCAACCTAGTATACATACAAGCAGGCATTTGATTCTGAAATTTAGTAATGCGCTAGTTAACACTATTAACGTTATATTAATGGCAAGCTATGACGCTCTTCTATCTATTTCGGAAGCCAAGGAAATAATAACCGAATAAATAAAGATCTCGCATAGTACAAAGTAAGCGAAGCCGCACCGCCTGCGGAATTAGAAAAATTCTCTTAAACTTTTAATGATACGCGCACGCTAAGATGTTGGACTCTATACAATTAGCGAAATTCCCGGTGGGGCCCGAATACATCGGTGTTTACGCAATCGACCAATTACACCTAATACACGCAAAAAAAAATAAGCATAAACAAAATTATTCATTTATTATTAATAATCAACGTATAGGCCTACCGGGGCAACACTGGTCTTGCGTACGCGTGGTTAACAGAATTGCTTATTATTTAGATTCGTTTGGTAAAGCCCCACCGCCGAAAATATCATATTGGTTGCATAAATATACCCAAAGGCATACTTGGAATCGTAAAATATTTCAAGCGCTACATTCGACTCAGTATGGTCTATTTTGTCTGTATTATCTAACCGAGGTGCCGAAAAATCGCGGAGCAATGAATATATTCACCTCTAATTTGCGGTACAATGATTTATTGTTATTACTGTGGACACTTTCATTAATAAAATAATTTATTTATTTCGGTTATGGGTATATTCAATTGCGGTGTGTGAACATATTATTAGCATTAATATTAATAATAAATATTTATTTCTTGGGTATATAGTAATAGCAATATTTTTAATAAATATATGGGACGTTGTAAGTGATGTGGGTGGGGTCTTCGCGCGGCACTATTCGTTTTTAATTTTCATCGTCAATCACAGAAACCTTGTGAGGTGAAGTCTTTAACGTGTGGGCGCCAGTAAAACTGGAATAATAATTGGACATAGAGCACATTGGGGCCCAACTCTTTCCATTATATACCAAGCATCTGCCGCCCAACCTATGTGGTTAACACAAAGGCCAGAATCTCTATCCACGCTATGCGTATTAGACAATAATTAAACGCACTAACGGCAATCAAAGCTCTGGGTTCAATTTACTCACATATGTGACCGGTTTCGCAAAAGAAATAAGCCATATATAGATACGCCGCGAAGCATAGAAAATTAACCAAGTAGTGTCTGTTGTAGTTTGCTATATAACATTGGGAATAGCGATACCGGCATCACTTTATTATTTTAATTTTTAAATCATAAATTATAATATATTATTATTAAAATTTCGATATGGCTGAAGGCGGTGAACTCGAGAATCCAGAAGCAGAAGAAGACCCCATCCAACAAATACCTGTTTCTGGCAGGGTGCCCCAAACTTTCGGCGAGGGGACTCGCGGGGGTACCATTGAACCCATTAGAAGTCCTAATACACCAATGGCAATGGCGTATAGGCCTATCAATTTTTATCCGGCGATTGGTAGGCCTCTTAGGCCTATTGCCATGGTATTTCCGAATAGGAGGCCCCGAGGGCGAGGTCGTGGCTTATCGCCGTGGTTCCCCCCGGATCCGCCGCAAGAAGGGGTACTCCATGCGGAGCCTGGGAGAATTGTTGGTGGGGGAGTCCGCCCGACTTGCGCCTGCCCCCCAAGAGTGATAGGGCAAACGAGAACGCAGCCTCCCACCCAACATTAATGTAAGTAATAATTTAATTTCAACAATTAATATAATAACAATAAATAATTACCAAAATTCAACAATAGTACCCACACGCTAAAGGCTTTGCTCACTCTGCGCCGCGCGGGTATCCATATTCTAAGGCTTCGTTCGATTCATGGCTCATCCTATTTTTTCATCAAATCACTGTATAACCGAGTTATGTATAATTGCTTTGCTTCCAGTTACTTTTACTCAGTTCATAAAGGTATCAAGTATAATTGCAGTTATTCAAATTACTTTTCTACTCAGTTCCTAAAGGTGTCAAGTATAATTGCTTTACTTCCAGTTACTTTTACTCAGTTCATAAAGGTGTCAAGTATAATTGCAGTTATTCAAGTTACGTTTTTTACTCAGTTCATAAAGGTGTCAAGTATAATTGCAGTTATTCAAGTTACTTTTTTTACTCAGTTCACAACGTGTCAAGTATAATTGCAGTTATTCAAGTTACTTTTTTACTCAGTTCATAAAGTTGTCAAGTATAATTGCTTTACTTCCAGTTACTTTTACTCAGTTCATAAAGGTATCAAGTATAATTGCAATTATTCAAATTGCTTTTCTACTCAGTTCATAAAGGTGTCAAGTATAATTGCAGTTATTCAAGTTACTTTTTTTACTCAGTTCATAACGTGTCAAGAATAATTGCAGTTATTCAAGTTACTTTTTTACTCAGTTCATAAAGTTCTCAAGTATAATTGCTTTACTTCCAGTTACTTTTACTCAGTTTATAAAGGTATCAAGTATAATTGCAGTTATTCAAATTGCTTTTCTACTCAGTTCATAAAGTTGTCAAGTATAATTGCTTTACTTCCAGTTACTTTTACTCAGTTCATAAAGGTATCAAGTATAATTGCAGTTATTCAAACTGCTTTTCTACTCAGTTCATAAAGGTGTCAAGTATAATTGCTTTACTTCCAGTTACTTTTATTCAGTTCATAAAGGTATCAAGTATAATTGCAGTTATTCAAGTTACTTTTTTACTCAGTTCATAAAGGTGTCAAGTATAATTGCTTTACTTCCAGTTACTTTTACTCAGTTCATAAAGGTATCAAGTATAATTGCAGTTATTCAAATTGCTTTTCTACTCAGTTCATAAAGGTGTCAAGTATAATTGCTTTACTTCCAGTTACTTTTACTCAGTTCATAAAGGTATCAAGTATAATTGCAGTTATTCAAGTTACTTTTTTACTCAGTTCATAAAGGTGTCAAGTATAATTGCTTTACTTCCAGTTACTTTTACTCAGTTCATAAAGGTGTCAAGTATAATTGCTTTACTTCCAGTTACTTTTACTCAGTTCATAAAGGTATCAAGTATAATTGCAGTTATTCAAGTTACTTTTTTTACTCAGTTCATAACGTGTCAAGTATAATTGCAGTTATTCAAGTTACTTTTTTACTCAGTTCATAAAGGTGTCAAGTATAATTGCTTTACTTCCAGTTACTTTTTTTACTCAGTTCATAAAGGTATCAAGAAGTATAATTGTAGTAATTCATGTTACGTTTTTTACTCAGCTCATAAAAGTGTCAAGTATAATTGCAGTTATTCAAGTTACGTTTTTTACTCAGTTCATAAAGGTGTCAAGTATAATTGCAGTTATTCAAGTTACTTTTTTTACTCAGTTCATAACGTGTCAAGTATAATTGCAGTTATTCAAGTTACTTTTTTACTCAGTTCATAAAGGTGTCAAGTATAATTGCTTTACTTCCAGTTACTTTTACTCAGTTCATAAAGGTATCAAGTATAATTGCAGTTATTCAAATTGCTTTTCTACTCAGTTCATAAAGGTGTCAAGTATAATTTGCTTTACTTCCAGTTACTTTTACTCAGTTCATAAACGTGTCAACTATAATTGCAGTTATTCGAGTTACGTTTTTTACTCAGTTCCATAAAGGTGTCAAGTATAATTGCAGTTATTCAAGTTACTTTTTTTACTCAGTTTATAAAGGTGTCAAGTATAATTGTAGTTATACAAGTTACTTTTTTATTCAGTTCATAAAGGTGTCAAGTATAATTGCTTTACTTCCAGTTACTTTTACTCAGTTCATAAAGCTGTCAAGTATAATTGCAGTTATTCAAGTTACGTTTTTTACTCAGTTCATAAAGGTGTCAAGTATAATTGCATTATTCAAGTTACTTTTTTACACAGTTCATAAAGGTGTCAAGTATAATTGCTTTACTTCCAGTTACTTTTTTTACTCAGTTCATAAAGGTATCAAGAAGTATAATTGTAGTAATTCATGTTACGTTTTTTACTCAGCTCATAAAAGTGTCAAGTATAATTGCAGTTATTCAAGTTACGTTTTTTACTCAGTTCATAAAGGTGTCAAGTATAATTGCATTATTCAAGTTACTTTTTTACACAGTTCATAAAGGTGTCAAGTATAATTGCTTTACTTCCAGTTACTTTTTTTACTCAGTTCATAAAGGTATCAAGAAGTATAATTGTAGTAATTCATGTTACGTTTTTTACTCAGCTCATAAAAGTGTCAAGTATAATTGCAGTTATTCAAGTTACGTTTTTTACTCAGTTCATAAAGGTGTCAAGTATAATTGCAGTTATTCAAGTTACTTTTTTTACTCAGTTCATAACGTGTCAAGTATAATTGCAGTTATTCAAGTTACTTTTTTACTCAGTTCATAAAGGTGTCAAGTATAATTGCTTTACTTCCAGTTACTTTTACTCAGTTCATAAAGGTATCAAGTATAATTGCAGTTATTCAAATTGCTTTTCTACTCAGTTCATAAAGGTGTCAAGTATAATTTGCTTTACTTCCAGTTACTTTTACTCAGTTCATAAACGTGTCAACTATAATTGCAGTTATTCAAGTTACGTTTTTTACTCAGTTCCATAAAGGTGTCAAGTATAATTGCAGTTATTCAAGTTACTTTTTTTACTCAGTTTATAAAGGTGTCAAGTATAATTGTAGTTATACAAGTTACTTTTTTATTCAGTTCATAAAGGTGTCAAGTATAATTGCTTTACTTCCAGTTACTTTTACTCAGTTCATAAAGCTGTCAAGTATAATTGCTTTACTTCCAGTTACTTTTACTCAGTTCATAAAGGTATCAAGTATAATTGCAGTTATTCAAATTGCTTTTCTACTCAGTTCATAAAGGTGTCAAGTATAATTTGCTTTACTTCCAGTTACTTTTACTCAGTTCATAAACGTGTCAACTATAATTGCAGTTATTCAAGTTACGTTTTTTACTCAGTTCCATAAAGGTGTCAAGTATAATTGCAGTTATTCAAGTTACTTTTTTTACTCAGTTCATAAAGGTGTCAAGTATAATTGCAGTTATTCAAGTTACGTTTTTTACTCAGTTCATAAAGGTGTCAAGTATAATTGCATTATTCAAGTTACTTTTTTACACAGTTCATAAAGGTGTCAAGTATAATTGCTTTACTTCCAGTTACTTTTTTTACTCAGTTCATAAAGGTATCAAGAAGTATAATTGTAGTAATTCAAGTTCCGTTTTTTACTCAGTTCATAAAAGTGTCAAGTATAATTGCAGTTATTCAAGTTACTTTTTTATTCAGTTCATAGAGGTGTCAAGTATAATTGCTTTACTTCCAGTTACTTTTACTCAGTTCATAAAGGTATCAAGTATAATTGCAGTGATTCAAATTGCTTTTCTACTCAGTTCATAAAGGTGTCAAGTATAATTGCTTTACTTCCAGTTACTTTTACTCAGTTCATAAAGGTGTCAAGTATAATTGCAGTTATTCAAGTTACGTTTTTTACTCAGTTCATAAAGGTGTCAAGTATAATTGCATTATTCAAGTTACTTTTTTACACAGTTCATAAAGGTGTCAAGTATAATTGCTTTACTTCCAGTTACTTTTTTTACTCAGTTCATAAAGGTATCAAGAAGTATAATTGTAGTAATTCAAGTTCCGTTTTTTACTCAGTTCATAAAAGTGTCAAGTATAATTGCAGTTATTCAAGTTACTTTTTTATTCAGTTCATAGAGGTGTCAAGTATAATTGCTTTACTTCCAGTTACTTTTACTCAGTTCATAAAGGTAGGTGTCAAGTATAATTGCTTTACTTCCAGTTACTTTTACTCAGTTCATAAAGGTATCAAGTATAATTGCAGTTATTCAAATTGCTTTTCTACTCAGTTCATAAAGGTGTCAAGTATAATTTGCTTTACTTCCAGTTACTTTTACTCAGTTCATAAAGGTATCAAGTATAATTGCAGTTATTCAAGTTACGTTTTTTACTCAGTTCATAAATGTGTCAACTATAATTGCAGTTATTCAAGTTACGTTTTTTAATCAGTTCCATAAAGGTGTCAAGTATAATTGCAGTTATTCAAGTTACTTTTTTTACTCAGTTTATAAAGGTGTCAAGTATAATTGTAGTTATACAAGTTACTTTTTTATTCAGTTCATAAAGGTGTCAAGTATAATTGCAGTTATTCAAATTGCTTTTCTACTCAGTTCATAAAGGTGTCAAGTATAATTGCAGTTATTCAAATTGCTTTTCTACTCAGTTCATAAAGGTGTCAAGTATAATTGCTTTACTTCCAGTTACTTTTACTCAGTTCATAAAGCTGTCAAGTATAATTGCAGTTATTCAAGTTACTTTTTTTACTCAGTTCATAAAGCTGTCAAGTATAATTGCAGTTATTCAAGTTACTTTTTTTACTCAGTTTATAAAGGTATCAAGTATAATTGCAGTTATTCAAATTGCTTTTCTACTCAGTTCATAAAGGTGTCAAGTATAATTGCTTTACTTCCAGTTACTTTTACTCAGTTCATAAAGCTGTCAAGTATAATTGCAGTTATTCAAGTTACTTTTTTTACTCAGTTCATAAAGCTGTCAAGTATAATTGCAGTTATTCAAGTTACTTTTTTTACTCAGTTTATAAAGGTATCAAGTATAATTTATCAAGTATAATTGCAGTTATTCAAGTTACTTTTTTTACTCAGTTCATAAAGGTGTCAAGTATAATTGCTTTACTTCCAGTTACTTTTACTCAGTTCATAAAGCTGTCAAGTATAATTGCAGTTATTCAAGTTACGTTTTTTACTCAGTTCCATAAAGGTGTCAAGTATAATTGCAGTTATTCAAGTTACTTTTTTTACTCAGTTTATTTTACTCAATTTTGTTGACAAGCCGGCACAGCATTCTTAAAAATGCAGCTGCAATGCAGCATGCCGAGCCAATCCTAGTAGTAGTAGTAAGTTGGTAACAGGTGTAAGTTGGTTTTACTGTTTACGTCACAGTTCGTTTTATCTGCGATTTTATCTGAGTTTTAATCGCCTAAACCTGAGTTCTATCGCGTGATTGTCTGCCTGGGTGAAGGAGATCTCGGGCTTTTATGACGTTGATTATTGCGTTTCGGACTATCTGAGATGTGATACGAAGTTTCACTTTCTTCAGATTCCTCCTCACAAGTAGATAAGTCAGTCTGGTAGACTCGCTCACAACATTTGGTTGTGGCTGGTTTGTCAGATTTTGTGAGCTGTGCTCATGCCATTGAGTGATCCTTAGCAATGAGGATTCGTAGTCTAGATATTTTAAGAACTCTTTCATACCCAAAGTCGGTTTACCATGAAGCATGGTGTTTAATATATTGCGATCCCATCATGTAGAAATGCTACCCTTTAGGGAGAGCTGCAGAAATAAATAATCTCTGGTATATCCGACCAAGGAATACAAGAGAATTTCCAAAGGCTCTATTTGATAACTGAGCAACATAATCATTATAATGCTGAGGTTTAAACTGTGATGCGAAACACAACATTTTCGGGAAAATTCATCCTTATGCTTACGAAGGAATGACTGTGCTTTTAATCCCGCACCCCATCCAGGTCTCCTAAAAACTTAAGTCTATGTACACTGCCCTAATGCGCAGACTTTATCCTCTAAAGTCAGGTCATATCCACTCATACTACACCTGGAACGTGAATGTGCTAGTCTTCCCGAATGAGGGCGACACTCCAGTCTTAGTATCCTCAGAGAATGAGTATCCTTCTGAATCCAAATATGGAAACCGTTTTGCCATATCTTCTTGCTTAGTTTTCGAGATATCTGGGGTAGAATATACTGGGTCTGATATATTGCGATATCGGTAAATGCGATGAAGGTTGGGGTTTGCAATAAATTCTGAAAATTTCTATGCCTCAGTGGTGCCAATTTGATGTCTCCACGAGAAAGAGCATAAAATTTTAATTGAGAAGTTACTTTTTATGATTATTAGACCTACTGGTCTGGTCAGTTTACAAGACAACTTCAGTCTCTTGAACAGTCCCCCACCCACACTTCTCAGCTGGCTCATCCTTCCATATGCGTCCCCCCAAAACGATTTATAAATAATTGATCATTAATTCAAAGAAGGAAAATTGAACGACATTAATTCAATACTTTTGTAATAATATGTACAATTAATACAGTATAATATACACACTATGCAATTCGTAATTTCGTGGTTGCAGGGATAGCAAAACGAAGTAAAAGAAACAACAACTTTTTGATTTCGTTTTGTTCTGAATTATTTTTGTTAATATGTAAGTTATATGTTTCGTTTCGTTTTCTCTATTTAGTTTTCGTTTTAAATATTTTTTTGTTTAGTTCGTTGAATTTAATTTTGTATCTCTTTGTTTTTTTCTTTTCGTTTACATTGCTTATTGTAATTTGATTAGCTGGTGACTGGCGATGGTGATTCTGAAATTTCTTGTTTCAATGACAATTTAATGTGCACTCATATAAAAAAGAGTTAGATTTGTTTCGTTATGTTAATTAATTTTTTTTAATTGTTAAGTTAATTTATTTAAGTTTTAATTTAAATGTGATTAGTTGATTGATTTAATTTGTTAAGTTAATTAATTATAGTAATTATAGTTATCGACCAATAATACATTAAATTAAATTTCGATCTAGATATTTCATATACAGTATAACAATAGCGACAAAACTAAGGGGGGAGGGGGGGGTGTGTAAGTTACTGTTTCATTGGGGAGGGGGGGGGGGGGGGTGCGTGCAAGTCTGTTCCGTCAGATGGGGGGGGGGGGGGGGGGGGGTGTATTAGGGACCATGGACCACCTCGTAGAGTCCCTCGTTGTTAATGAGTAAGGGGTCCACGGTCACCATAATGGAGGCCGCATTGCCGACCAGGATGATGATTGCCAGCCTTTGCAGGAGGAAATGGTGAGATCGGGGCTCCTGGATGACAGAGTGGAGTCTTGCCCCGATCTCCATCAGGAACTCGGATGTTTCAGGGTCGGGGCGGCCCAAGGTCTCGTAGGCTACCGGATGGAAGAGGTAGCCCTGGTCCATGAGTTCCTGGTACTTGCGGATCTTTAGAGATTTAGATTTTGCTGGCTGCAAGGTGGCTCAAGTGATTGTGGTGGCGATTCTGGTCGAACGCAAGTATGTTTTCAGCAACTGAAGATTACTGAATGACATGTTGCACACGTTCATGTTCAATGACATGTTCACATGTTGCATTGGTCACTGGAATGGTGGCGAAGATGCACAGAAGCGTATGAATATTGGGGTAGGAAGTTTTAGATGCATGGTGCAAGGTATCGATGATCTTTGATGGAGGTTCGATCGACGTCTAATTAGTGAGTATTCTATTCAATGAGCACTCAGTTCAGTGAGCATTCTAATCAGTGAGTATTCTATTCAATGAGCACTCTGCTCAGTGAGTGTTCTAATCAGTGAGTATTCTATTCAGTGAGCACCCCATTCAGTGAGCGTTGAACATAGTTTGCTTACTGTTCAGTGATTTTATGATAGTGATAGTTGTATCATTAAGTTGTCTGTCATTCTGGAGTTGTCATTCCGAATATTTGAAATCTAATGACTCAGCAATCCGTGATGAAATTAAATTTAGTACACATGTAGTCTATCAAAAGTGTAGAAGAATTTCAGAATTTTGGAGTAGAGCAATTACATGGTCCACTACACGGAGGCCTTAAATAAGTCTCTGCATAACAACTCAATAATGATATATTCTATGATAAGGTTCCACTCACTTTGTCCACGAAAGTTGAAAATGATTAATAGGTATCATGGACCCAGGGTAATTAAAAATAAAGAATTTAAATTATCACGAATACGAATGTTATTTAAGTTTTATTAGCAAGTAAAAGAAAACTATATACCATCTATCACAATAGCACAATATGACAATCACAATAAATTTATATGTAAATTGCATAATTACTATTGCTCCTTCTTCTTTAACTAGTTTCATTACATTTAATCGAGATTTGATTTGCAACTTTGAGATAGCTTTTTATCGGTACACCTAAGTCCTTCTATATCTTCTCGAAAAACGTTTTTCATTAGTTTATTTTACCTTTATCCGTCCAACTTGACCTCTTTATCCTTTCTTTACAGCCTTTCTTACCATCAGGTGTAGAAATTACATAGGGACACATTGGTGAGACACCTTCTTGATATATAAAGGTTGGCCGTTCTTAAACCAATGCGTTTGTAGTTTAAATGTTTCTATAGGTATTATTATATATTAGATGGCCCATACTTTGTAGAAGTCTTATGATTATAGACTTTTACAACCATAAATCCATTATCAAGTTCTCAGTCGTTGAATGTTATCATAGTCATGTGTCGGACTGCCCCAATACGACCACTGTTGTCATAGGACAAAACAGCCACGAGAAATGCTTGCATATGCTATCACAGTCATGTTTCGGACATCCCCATTTGACCACCTTTGTCAGAGGCCAAAACAGCCATGAGAAATGCTTGTATATTGCTTAACAAAATCTAACCATCGAAGTCATTCGTCAAAATTGCCTCCTTTATCTTACAACTATGCTCAGTGTGCTCATAATCCTCCAGTTCCTTAGCAGTTGGGGCATTCTTAGACGCATTATCCTTTACATGGAATTGTGTTGACGTTTAGCATTTGATTGACTTTTTTGTGGATTTGCCATGGTAGTTCTTCCAGCAGTTGCTAATTCCAAACCATTTGTTTGCAAATGTTCTACCAATTGTTCTGCTGTTTGCAAATGTTCTGCAAATGTTATGAATCCAAAATTTTTTGAATTTTCAATAATTGTTGACAGCAATTTACTCTTCTTTCCCTGTAGCTGCAGCTCCATTAAGGATGCATTATATCACTTTCGCTGCTACTGGAGCTTATCCACATCCGCTCTTGCTGTAGCTAGATTAGTTCTGGTACTACTATGTGCCCAGAAGAACCAAGAGATCATCAGCGTAGTAGCTAGGAGATATATGTTGTGTGTCGAGGTGCCAGCCTGCTTGAGTGCCGGAATCATAAACATTAGTAGTACCAGGCAATATGACTGACCCCCTTGTGGTTTATTTGTAATAACTCTATAACAAACGCAGAGGGGAATCTGAAATTTTATGTCTGTGTGTCTGTCTGTGTGTGACTTTTCCTAAAAATGTATTTTCTTCCTAATAGTGAAAACGGTTTTCAAAAATATTGGGAAGTTTTCGAGTTATAGCACCATTTTTTAACCCCACTTTTGGCACTTTTTTTGAGTTTTTTTTTGAAAATTACATTTTATGAAATATGATTTGTAACATCTCTATTTTTGAATTACACCGGTTTGTTGGTGTTTGCAATAAGATGGAATTCATATAAATAATTATTTATTATTCATTTATTCCAGACATACTATGTCCATAGTAAAAATAGGTGATTAATAAATTATACATAATCAATACAGGGCAACAGATAAAATTATTAAGATAAGTATGTAATGTAGGCCTACCTTACTAGTATAGTATTTCCGACAATAAGTAAGTATATTTGTATAATTATTTAAATTCACAAAAGTAGACTTATGTTGCGCATTGTGTGCAACCGTGATGTCTCTGAAGTCACTCTTACGGTCGCCTTAATAAGAGAGTTATCACAGTTATTTACACGATTAAACAATCTTTCTATTGATTTGTGCCGCAAATGAATAAAACAGGAGGGTAAATTGTTTACACCGAAAAATAATGACATACTAGCTGCCCTATTGTATGCCACCTTAAGTCTGTTATAAACTGTAGAGGAATAATTACTTCGCGACCATAAAGACTTACAATACAGCGGGGTTATAAAAGCACGAAATAATACGACAGATGTAGATGTATTTGACAGATGTAGAGCAATGTTTAAACTTACGCACCAAGGTATTTGCCCTAGCGTACAAACTTCTAGTAGTTTTACGAATGCTAAAACCGTCATCCCTAGACTCGTGAAATAAATTACCTAGGTACATCCATTTATCGGTTCTAGAGATTTGTCTACCGTATAGGTAAAAGGGAGTGACAATACAACTGTTATAACTACTTGACAAAAAATACATAACGTTTGTTTTCTTTAGATTAAATAAAATATTATTATTTTCCGCATATTTAAAACAACAATTTATCAAATTTTGTAATCCTACTGCTGAGTTAGAAATCAAACAAATGTCATCGGCATATAAAATGTGATTTGTCCTACAACCATCTAATAAGCACCCAGTATTTGTACTTACTAAACTGTAACTAAGTTGGTCAATATATACATTGAAAAAATACCCACTTAAGATCCCCCCTTGTTTTACACCATTTGATACTGCAAATTTCTCTAAATATTAACTTCCCCATTTAACCTGTAACGTCTGCTGTCTGTACCAGTATGCAATTACACGAACTATATACTTTGGTGTACCTTTAAGAATAAGTTTCTAGAACAGTGTGTCATGGCAAACTCTGTCGAATGCCTTACTTGAGTCAAGAAAACAGACATAAACTGATGAGCCATTATGTAAATAATAATCGATTACTTCTTTGAGGGTAAATATACATAACTCTGTACCACTTTTACGCTTAAAAGAATATTGGTAATCCCTAACTATTAAATTCGATTCAATACGCGATAACATTATATACTCGAATAATTTGCTAAATATTGATGCAATTGCTATCGGACGATAATTTGATTTATCGCTAATTGAACCGTTTTTATCTTTGATAATTGGTATAAGCAAACAATGGAGATTGTACTATTAGGTAATACACCATGAACAAATATTGCTGATGCTAGCTTAGCGAGAAGTGTATTGAGCAAGTTGCTATTGCCATGTATAAAGTGCTCCGCTGCAATACTATCTGGGCCAATACACTTTCCTTTTTTTAAATTAGAAATTGCACAACTCATTTCAGAAGGACTTACAATTAAATCATCAGAAAAATCAATATCATTTAAATTATATAAAATGTCATGAGACTTAGCACCCATTGGCGACCCTTTATTAATATTAAATAATTCAGAAAATTCCTTCTTAAATAGATCTGAAATCTCTGATTCACTCGTTTTACCGTTTATTGTCTTTGGAAGTGGCACAGAGGTGCTACTTTCTTTTTTAATACCCCGCCAAAAAGACTGATAATCGTTTTCTAACTGGGAAGTAGCAACTTTATCGGCCTTATTTTGCTTTTCCTGCCTACGGCACTGGCGCAAAGTGCGTTTAAACTGGGCTTTTGTTACTAAATACCTTCAATGAATTTCCCCATTTCAGGGAGATCCCGCTCCACGCCAAATTTTAAACCAGTTACGAGACTCCTCATAAACTGCGCTAATGGTGTCAGTCCACCCCGGAATATTCCTATTCTGCGACGTTTCGATGCCAGATGTTTTTGACATTGAATCCGCTGCAGAACTTGTAATTGCTGTACAAATTGCACACCAAAATTCTTCTATACAATCCGCATGCTCCTTGCATTTAGCATTTATACAATTGATTCCATCTGGTATCTGTATATTTGCAAGCGGTGGCCATTGTATCTCGGAATTTAATACTCGTGCGGGTGCCGGCGGTACCACACAGGCCTAGGCCTACTATCATTGGTACCAATACTCCCGGAGCCGCAGTTTCCACTACGAGGGCAGTGTACCGGTACCGGTATGTTGCTACAGCTACATACTGGACGCGCTTCTACCTGCTACTCTGTCCTGCAGTTCACCAAGCCTGATTAGAAGAATAGATATCTCTGAAGTACTAAGTGAGAACAGGGGCAATGACTGTAGGTTTTCTGCAACAAATACTGGTTTATCTGCAAGTTCAACAAATGACTTGAAATCGAGCATGTCCAGAATATCTTCAGTTATCAACTTACCTAGGTTTATCCCAGTGTTTCTTTTCTTAGAAAACCCTTCCAAATGTTTCTCATTACCAGGCATTATGTCAAAGATAATATCTTTTGCCTTACGCAGGCAACATCTTGTTAGAGAAACGTGGCCATGGGTCGATTGTTTGTGTAATAATATTACGAGGTAGTGATAGGCTGACATGTGAACACCATAGATATGCGAGGACGTTGTCAGTGATGTGGTGACATTTGCTGCCATCTTGTTCACCATCCTCGCCCTTTTTTCAGGGTAGGACTAGTGTTAAAAAGCTGACCAGGCTGCTACTGCTACTACTACTAGCTGACTCTCACTGCACTGACTGTTGTTATTCAGTGTTCATAGTATTCACAAAATTAAATATCAGTCAGAGATAGACTACAACGACTAAAAAAAAGAAGTAATTTAGATAAAATAAATAATTTAGAAATTGTAAATTTGTTTTTTTTTCGGGAGGTGCCAATTTTGGTGCCAGCACCAAATTTTGAAATGTCAATTTTGTAAATTTATTGTTTGAACCTTTTACATTTACTGTTTTGAATTGAACATTTATTGTTTTGCGCAATAGGGGTTTTTTGGGGTTCTGATTTCGATGGAATATATACGAATTGCACCAGGAGTATCAAACCCTGTATTTTTCGGAGCAGTGTGCAAAATTTGGTGCCAGCACGAAATTTTGAAAATACATTCAATAGTTCAATTGCTTGTGACAACTTGTGACAACTTGTATTTTTCGCCAGTGGGTGAAAATTGTTGTGCCAGCACCAAATTTTTGAAAATAAGCTGATTGACCAATATATAGTATCTTCTTGTTTCTTGCGTTATATGGGGTCTTTTTTGAGGGTCCTGAATCCGATAGAATCAATAACAATAGCACTGGACATCTCAAACTTGTACTTTTTGATGATGGGTATGAATTTTTTTTGTTAGCACCAAAATTTGCTATATTATGCCGAAAAATACGAGTAGCAATTATCTGGCCATTTAGAAATGTATTCCATTAGAATCAGCGCCCCAGAAAACTTAAAAAGGGGAATTTATAGCATCGTATAAGTGAATTAAAAATTTTGTGACCTAACTGAAAAGTGCTGGTTACTTGTTTTTTAATTTTTTGGCTACGTAGATGGCTAAAACAGCCATTTGTAGTAATCAGATCATTTTAATATTTTCCAATGGATTTTATGCACCAGAGAAAACCTGTAATGAAAAACAATTAGCCGAAAATTGTAGCTTTCAAATTTTATGAAAATTGTTCACTTCCTGTAATTTTGGTGCTGCCAAATAACCACCCCAGGACATTTTTTTTCGAAATTTTTTTTTCGGTCGGATTTGGACTTGTGATATCTACGTACAAACAAAAAAATGTGACGTTTTCGTTAAAGTGTGTAGATTTTAGGGGGGGGGGGGGGGGGGGTCTCTATTAACTCCATATATCTTAAAGTTCCATAGAGTGGTTCAAATAAATTGCGTCAAAACACCACAAATCACTGTTGTATAAATGTTCCTATGTAACCTTGGGTTTTAGGTTTGCAGGGTTAAATCCCGTGGCAGAAACGCAGATGTGCTAGACAGGATTGCATGTTTCCTCTTGGAAGTAAAATTAATACCTCTTGGAAGTAAAATTAATAGTTATAGAATTGGACGAGTAAGTAATCACTGAGTAATGCCAATAACAATGCCTTAAAAAAATAAATTTAATCAGATTTAAAGGGTCTATAGAGCACTAGCACCACACTATTGGATTGGATTGGCCAATTTTACTACATACTGGTAATATTATATTAAACTAATAAATAGGCCTAGAAACACCCTCTAAATCCTGCACTGGCTCGGTCAGTGGGTGCAAGGCTACGTAAAACGCGATGCCACCCTGTCTGCCAGTGCCCAGATGCTGGTAGTTAAATAATCGCACCTAATCGCTACAGTATCCTAGATACCAAGTTTTCTTTCCCTTTTCCTCCCAAAGAGTTACATACATTTCATTAACGGTTATACCTGACCTGTCACTGTCAATATCTACAAGAGGAATAGTGGTGCCTATTATCTACAAGAGGAATAGTGGTGCCTATATCATTCAAAGTATGTAAGGCATCCTTGTTTGAGGGAAGTTCATTAAATTCGCCTATTCCATCAGTTGACTCACTACAACCAGAAATTAGGATACAAGTAATAATTAATAATAGGTAATAATAAGTTACTAATTAATTAATTAATTAGGATACACAAGTTCTCGAGCCTTTCTTCATGGCTTATCTCTTAACCCTATTAGCACTGGGGGGGGGCCGAATCGGCCCCTTCCTAGTTTTTAGTTGCTGTAACTATGCAACCACATTACGTACCGTCCCAATTTTTTGTGAGAATTAGCCAAATTTAATGCCGCATCTTTTGCAAAAAACGCCGTTGCAATTGGATTTCTACTTTTCGATGTGGGTGCCACCTCAAAATTTGGTCTCCAGCACCAAATTTTTTGAAATTTTCGAATTTTACAAAGTCATTCGTGATTTAGTAATTATTTATGTTTGGGCTATTTTTATTTATTTTTATTGGTTTGGATCACTCTAATGTTCTATACAAGTATGTAAGTGTAGTGGTTCGCCATTTTTGGTGCACCAAAATTAGGGCGTGGCACTTCAAATTTTGAAAAATACGAGATTCGGAAAATACACTAAAGTTTTGATTTGCAAAGCATTTTTATAGGTTTTCTGGAGCGCTGAATCGATTGAAAGTAATATAGAAGCCTGAAGACTTAGTGGTTCGCCATTTTTGGTGCACCAAAATTAGGGCGTGGCACGTCAAATTTTGAAAAATATGAGATTCGGAAAATACACCAAAGTTTTGATTTGCAAAGCATTTTTATAGGTTTTCTGGAGCGATGATTCGATTGAAAGTAATATAGAAGCCTCAAATCCTTGGTGTACGTAATTTTCGGTGCACCAAAATTAGGGCGTGGCACTTCAAATTTTCAAAATTACTTTATTCGGAAAAAACACTAAAGTTTTGATTTCAAAAAATGGCTAACTTCTAAGTCTTCAGGCTTCTATATTACTTTCAATCGATTCAGCGGTCTGGAAAACCTATATAAATTCGTTAAAATTTAAATTTTGGTTTATTTTCCGAATCTCGTATTTTTCAAAATTTGAAGTGCCACGCCCTAATTTTGGTGCACCAAAAATGGCGAACCACTCAGTCTTCAAGCTTCTATTTTACTTTCAATCGATTCAGCGGCCCAGAAAACCCATAAAGATGCGTTGAAATAAAAAAATTAGGGGCATTTTCTGAATATCTAATTTTTCAAAATTTGAAGTGCCACGCCCACTTCTTAGGTGCACGAAAAATAGCATCCACTTCAATTTTTGGAAGTGGAATATAATCACATTCGATTCAGCGTCTTGAAAACCCTACTAAATCTAGCCAACAATGCCACACTATTAGTTTTTAGATAACGAAAAATTTTGTAATTTTGTCCTGGGACTACTTTTATTTTTCATCAAAATTATGAGACCCTGCTTATGAAATTTTAATTTTTTAAGGTTTGGTAGTGTTCATCTATAGTTGTTTCACCAACAGCCCAAATTTTGTAGGATTTCATTGGACGACTACAAAAATATAGTGGGTGGGCCGAATCGGCCCCCCCCCCAGTGGTGCTAATGGTCAAAACACCCCAGTGGTAATAGGGTTAAATCTTGTCTCGCAATGGTGTCTGCTCTGTGTGTATTTCTGTAGTATGTTAGCTCTGGTGTTACTATATTTTCTTCTCATAATTTGTTTACAGGTACTTTTAGGGACCCATAAGGGACCTCACATACATAGAGAAGGTAAACTGCCCTATTTATTTGTCCTTCACTAGGTTGTATAATTCTCTTAGTTATGATGTTAAAAATATTCGACTTTTGGAAGGCTTGGTGACTAGTGAGCCTCTAAACAATCTTTAAATTAGTCCTGCAATGTGTCAGGTTTTAGTCTAAACAGGCCTTGTTTGTTTCTTCTAAATTTCATGTACCTCTTTAAATTTTTTAATGGACAAATAATACTTTCGGCACTCATACCTAAATCCTTAAGCTTGTACAAATACTGGTCTACATTTATGTAGACTAGTATTTTATAATAATGTATTATAATGTGTATCTAAGAGTAAAAGATCTGAAAATTGTCCATGTTTTTTTTCCTGTTTGGTCATTTATATATCTTACGATTTTTAGATGTCATACGCACCTGCAGAGTTGTCTATATCAACAGTATCTATATCAACCTTATATTTTTTTAAAAGCTACAGAGTTTTACAACACCACCACTGATACAAGACCACCACCCGTAAGTATTTCACCTACCACCTCAACTATATTTCCAAGGGAAATATATATATTACCGTTGAGGCATTTCTACTTCTTCCACATCATCTGATTGATATTCTTTGGGAATGTTTTATCAATTGTGACCTTTTAGTACAACCTCCCTACTTCTTCCTGCGAAAACTTGGTACCTGCAGACTTGCTCTCACCTGGCATGAGGGTGTTGTGCTTGAAGTGGCTTAGTAGGTATTGAGTGGGTTCTTTGAAGGAACAACCATCAATGAGAAAAACAAGGTAGGTACGATTTTTGCGAGGTGCCATTTGTAACTTCAGCGAAACATATATGCAGCTGAACAAGAAAGAGAAACTTCAGAGGAACGAGTTGAAAACATTGCTTCACAACTACTGCAGGTATTAAGAATCGTGAAAATCAGCATTGTAATGGTTCCCATCCTCTGGAAACTTCTGAAAAAGAATGTGCTACTACTGGCAATATGGACTCGCCTGAAAAGGTTGCCATTACCAGGGCTACTACCACCCAATGACAACATGCCCAATAAGGTTAGTTTTTAGTTATTTTATATTTCTATACTGATAGAAATAATTGGGTATTAAAATAAGCATTTAATAATAAACATATAGAGTACTTCTGTAATAATACAGTATATTTAGTTAATGGTATGTTATTATCACAGTAGGATTTATATTATAAATTTGAGGTTATAAATTTTATTTGCACAGTATAGATGGCGGATAAATCAGGAAGGCCCATCACATATGTCACCATGAGTAGGACAGTATTTTTGATTATATTTGTTGCTTCAGTGGATTAAAGATTTCTATTTTATCCTACTGTGATTTAATATATTTAAAAACGTACTTAGGTTTGAATTTAATGATTTTAAAGTTTGTGCCTTGCGTACAGATGGGAAGTTTGTTCCACGCTTCTGAGGCTATGAACCAGATTGACTGTCTAGCAATCTGTAGTCGTGTTCTCGGTATAGTACAGTGGTTATTAGTCATGTTACGTGTGATGTGACCATTAGGGTGGGCCGATTTTCAGTTTTGGTCGAATTTTTATGTGTCTACCAACAAAAAAGTTGCCTTTCCATCCAAAAATCAACAAAATAATTATTTTTAGTGTGAAAAAATGAAAATTACCCCCTGCACCAAACAAAGGCTTGCAAATTTACAATTAGTCAAAAATATATAATTTTTTACAGTAATTGTAATAATGCCATTTACTGCATAGATGTTTTGTCTTCTTGATAAACCTATTCTACCATGATAAAAATGATGTTAACAATCTGGTATTTATTTCAATAATATAATTTAACCCCTGCACTAATTCACTGAAAGAAGGCAATTATTACTATATTACTTTAATTTTACAACATATAATGCTCTAATTGTAGTATAATTAACACACAAACAGCAAAAATTCAAAAAAACGGAAATTATCCGTTAAAAAGTAACAGATCATAAACAAAGAAATTATTAACAACGATTACAAATACTATTTCATTTTTATTTTAAGTGCAAATTGTTTTTTAGAGCCAAATTGAGGCATTTCCTCCCTGCTACGTAATTCAGAACTAATATATCCCTGTTGGCGCTTGAATCCACATACTTTCTTGGAAGCCTTTGACACACTATTAACTATCCTTTCCACCCCTTGCGATTGACATGGATACTCCCAAGTTATGGGTCCGCATTCTATCATCTCATTCAATTGATATATTGGAATGTTTGAAACAAGAGGTGGTTGAAACATGTCAGCATTACATTTCAATAATTCGTTCAAATTTGATTCATGGCATGTAATTTTTGGCTTCAGAAATAATCTGCATTTCGGCATTGGCTTGGCTGTGAGTTTTTTTAACCGGATATCTCGAATAATTTGAAAGGCCTCCTGTCTAACAGCAATATCTTCATCAGACAACATTCCCAACAACACATTTTCAGAATGAGCGTAATAAGCACCTTTTTGAAGAACCGGAAATACAATTTTCTTTTCTTCTTCATTAAGGCAATTGTTACATAGTTTCAAAAGTTCACAAAATAGTAGATTTTACCCATTATGTAGCCCCATTATGTAGCCCCATTATGTAGCCCCATTATGTAGCCCCATTATGTAGCCCCATTATGTAGCCCCATTATGTAGCCCCATTATGTAGCCCCATTATGTAGCCCCATTATGTAGCCCCATTATGTAGCCCCATTATGTAGCCCCATTATGTAGACCCATTATGTAGCCCCATTATGTAGCCCCATTATGTAGACCCATTATGTAGCCCCATTATGTAGCCCCATTATGTAGCCCCATTATGTAGCCCCATTATGTAGACCCATTATGTAGCCCCATTATGTAGCTGCCATTTACATCTGATCATGAACCAGAACGCTGCGTATATATGAACTATAAAATGTGTCAGTCTTTGTAATACAAACGAGGGTTCAGAGGTTGAAATATATAACCGCAATACCCGCGCAGCTGTAGTAAGCCACCTGGAATGCGAAATGGGTCCCGGCATTTTATTAGCCAGAGTTGGAGGACATTGACCTGATATAACAGCTTCACAGATCTGGTATAAATACTTCTGGTCGTTTGAAAAATTATTTGCTACATCAGAGGGCACAGATGGAAACTTATTATTCGCAATGGTCTGAAACCTAACAGGCTTAATGTTACATTCATCTAGTAGCTTTCCTACATTTCCGGAGAACGAGTTAGACCCAGTAGTTTGACCATCTAATTGTTTTATTAAATGTTGTAACGGCAATTCATTTATATGTAACAAACATATAGCATGATGGACCGGCCGATTATATTTACTCTCTAGGAGGGCAAATATTCCTCCACCCTTCCATCCTGTATTTGTGTTAGTGCTATCTGCTCCAACTGAAAAATAGGAAAAAAATATTATTTGTAATATAAATAAGTAAATGATAATTATAATAAAAATAGGTACTATACTAAAACTGTAACAACTGAAATAATAATTAAAATGTTTAAATTTATTTTACAGTAATTATATCATTACTTACTATTTATATTTTAATATAATAAAGTAAAAAACAGTAAATGAGTTAAGTTTTAATCGGCCATTAGGCCAGGGATTACACACAAAAAGTCTCCAGTTTCCAGTGCGGCCCCCCAGAACTCTACTCCCCAGCGAGATGCAAATTCAATGCAACCACTACTCCAAGGTGGACCTCACAATTAATATTTATTATATTTTTAATATAGGTCTGTCAAACATACCTTTATTATATTTTTAATATAGGTCTGTCAAACATACCTTTTTTAATTTACATGAATTTGCTCAAATTTATTTGTATTATTTATTATATTTTTATTTTTGTTAATTTCATGAATATTAGTATATTTAACTAACCAACAACAAGTTGATCAGTTTGAATTCCTTGTGAATCGAAAAATTCGGTGATAGCATAAACAATATCAGTAGCTGTAGCAGTAGTTGGAGAAACGTGTCCAATATATTTGGTACCAGGTTCTTGTACTAGAGTATAATGATCCTGCTTTAATATCCTGTGGTTTTCTAATGTCTTGTCGATCTTTCCGTCAAAATATAGTCCAGTCAATGGTTCCTTTTCTTCAGAATCTAAAATAGATCCCTGGATTTTGCTCTTGTGCGTCTTAATTTGTTTTTATCAACAACACTAGATATTCCCATATCATGAAGTACAGCTGAGCTAATAGCAGCTGCAGCTCTATCGCTGACACCGAATCTGTCTGCAACTTTCCCAACATTAGGAAGAGAAGCTGTGGAATATGTCGAACTTATTGATGTTTCACTATAGCCTGGAGGATGAAACTCTTCTTCATTATCTCGGATTGAACATGACTCGCTATTGGTATCTGATTCCACACCCTGGCTCACATTGAAAACTATGGATTCAGAATTTCCTTGTTGAAGTTTCTGGTTTCGTTTAAGTTTCTTTGTGGTGATAATATCAACAGGTCCAATTACCATTTTACGATCAGATCGTTGATCTTCTAAAAATTCCCATTCTCGTAGTGGAATTTTTCGAGGCAAGGGGCAGGTACACGAACTTCTAGATAAACATCTACAAGCAGCTATATCGAATAAGCTATTCAACTTACGATAATATGCCTCAGTTTTCAAATGAAAGTCTGGTTTCTCCCTGCGATTCTTTGGGACATGGTTCAATGCTTTGCTCTCGTCAAACAGTTTACGAATTCGACCAGTTAAGTTTGCTGCTGAATAAACTGATGGAATAGTGGCTTTAGTCCATATTGACAGTAGTGTATCAGCCGTACTACGAAAATCTTCATTAGCATTTTGCATTCCCATCGGTCGTTTCTCAACTAAGAACATTAGATGTAGCATCACATCTAATCCGGTTGGTAAAGTAGTACAGTAGTAGCTTTCAATATCTCCAACTCCTTTGAATAACCAAAAAAATCATATCGAATTCGAGTTGAACGAGCCATGAGAAATTTAAATAATAAGTAATGCAGTAAATGTCAGTCAGAAAAACGTGAGGAAAGATTACACTAAATCAACAATTAATTACTTATAATTTTAATAAATCTGAATTTCTTTATAGGATGCATCAAACTTGAATCACTACTAACATAAACAAAGATAAACAAAAAAAACAACACCAGCTGTCCTGTCAGTCAATACAAATAATAATCATGTCCAGGTGTCCCATTTGCAGGTACTGATCTGGATGTCCTGATTGTCTCTAACCGTTAATCCACTACAATCTAGTCTGCATGTGGTCCTTACTTTAACCACTAAATACCAATACTAAATACCCGTACCGGTACTGCGGTACTGAAATTCAACAATACTAGTCCACATAATAAAACATAATCAAACTGTTTGAATTTCCCCTCATTTTTTAATATTTTATATTGCGGAAATCTAATGTGATTAGTTTCCATTTTAACTAAAATAATCAAATTTAATTAAAAAATACTTATTAATGATTATGTGTGTGGGTCTTAATATCCTGTATGGTATCGAATACATCGTTTTTAATGCAATTTCCATACCATTACTTAATAATAATATAATTTATTAAACCAAAAATATTGGTACAGTAAAAACAATGTACAAAATTTCACATATGCATATGGTATTACGAAGAGATTACGCACGATTAATTAAGATTGCTGTAATAATATAAACTTTTAGAGTTCGCTCTACAAGATATGAGATGGTACTGCGACGCAGGCTCGCCACAGAGTCTACAACAGCAACTACTAGAGGCTTCGTGAAAACGCCCTGTCGAGCAAATATGGTGATGGTATCCGTGCATTGCTAAACGTGAGAGAATTTGTCGAGACTTTTGGTTCGAGTTCGCCCAACTTCGATCAGAGTGGAGTCCTAAAGACCAAAATTCACTTTGGATGTCGTCGAGTTTTTCATTAATATTACTGTGATAGATATTAAACTCTGTTGTGAGTGGAAGATTTAACTTGTCCACCAATTCCAGTGTCAACGGAGGTTCCTGAGCCAATGCGTAGACTAGGCGATTTTTACTAAATTTTGAAACTGATAGAGTCTTCTTCAGATAGACTGTTTTAATTTTATCTAAAGTTTCCATATCACTGGATTTCAAATGGGGCCATATTACTCGTAAACCATATGTTATGACCGGCACAATCTTAATAGAAAATAAGCGCATAGCTGTCGATACTGACAATAAGTGCGGATCGTGTATGGAATGGATTGCTTTTAAACATTTACAAGTGACTGCAACACAATGTTTGGTAAACGATAGGGACGGTTGAAAAATCATTCCAAGATACTTGTAGTTATTTACTATTTTGACTAGTTTTCCATTTAAGTAAAATTTATCGTTTAGACACAACTTCCCACCTCGTCGAAACTTCATAATAGCAGTTTTATCCAAATTAACTTCAAGACCATTTGCTTGTGTCCAATCCCAAAGGGCGTCTAATGCGGCTTGAATTTCTTCTCTAGTATGGGCGTAAAATAAAAGGTCATCAGCAAACAGCAATATTACAACTTCGCCTATTTTCCGTACTGCTTCTCTAACAAAACCAACAATATCAGAAATGAAAATCACAAACAATAAAGGACTGAGACATTCACCCTGTGCCAATCCCCGTATCTGGGCTATAATCTTAGATAACCGCAGTCCATCATATATTCTAATAAAATTTGTTGACAAAATGGCTTTAATTATTCTGTAGAGGCTTCCACGAATATTGAAATGATAATAGAGCTTGTACAGAAGTAACTTACGCGGTACACTGTCAAAAGCTTTACGAAAGTCAACGTAAACTGCATACAATGGTGATCTTGGTCGAGACAGTTTAGATTGAATATCTTTAATGAACTTGGTTAATGCCATTATAGTGGACTTGCCGGGCATAAATCCATATTGTTCTGATGGGAGCTTATTAGACACTCGTAAACGCAAACGCTTCTCTACTAAACTGGTGAATATCTTAAACATATTGTACAAAAGTGCAATTCCACGAT
This sequence comes from Nemertoderma westbladi, assembly GCA_032718475.1. Classification (NCBI taxonomy): domain Eukaryota; kingdom Metazoa; phylum Xenacoelomorpha; order Nemertodermatida; family Nemertodermatidae; genus Nemertoderma; species Nemertoderma westbladi. Next base: position 68,637 of record JAUCBJ010007396.1, read on the forward strand.
AGCAATCAGGATCCGATCTTGAGCCTTTGTTTTTATATAATACCTTAATTACACTGTTCTTCCATTTATTTACTAGGGTACCTGTTTGTAAACAGACATTTAACAAAGTTGTCACTAGAAGGAGAGTTACTGGTAATGACGATTTTAATGACTCATAATATACTTTATCTGGACCACCCGATTTATTACTTGGTTTCCCCTTTATTATTTCTTCTACCTCTTCCATAGAGAAGGGAGGTTCTTCAACACATTCAGCCTCAGCTTCACTTTCGCTATCTTCGCTTAATGAAGTTTCACCTTCGGGATTGTAGATATTCTCAAAATGTGTTTCCCAAGTCTTTAAATCAATTGGACAACTTTGTTCTTGGTTCTTCTTCTTAGCCCATAGATATGGTTTCTCCTCGGCTTCTTGTATGAGCTTTTCTTCTTTTAGCAGCGAATAACTCTTCTGTTTACATTTTAAAAGGTCTTTGTACTGCTGTTTTTGAACGCGGAGCTGGTCTAGTAATGATGAATCATTTTTGACTGCATGGCTTAATAGTAAAACATCTTTGCGCTTATTGTAGCATTCTTTATCAAACCATCTCTTTGAGAACTTACTTTTTACCGTAATTTTAGGAGATGAGTCGATGATGGATTCAACTAAAAGGTCGTAGGCGTCGTCGACGTTCTTATCCATAAGAAAATCATTGATAGTTTCTAGTCGCCCATCTTGCAGAAGCTTATCAGTATCTACTTTACGCGAATGAGGAACAGATTGGGCCCCGTTTGTAGGCTGCCTTCCTGTCTCCCGCTTCCAAACTGAACTAATAATACAATGTTTACGAATGTCATCAGGCCTTACACTTATATTGATTGACTGTTTACTTGCAAAAATCAAATCGATTACTGACGATCCATTACAAACATATGTGGGCTCAGATGGGTCGTTTTGCATAACTAGATTGAAGTCCTCCATCAGGATTTCAAGAGCCAGAGCTTTGGAAGTAGGCTCAATATCTTGTCTCGCATTAAAATCACCACCTATGGTTACAGACCCATCAAAGTTCATTGGAATAGCATCGAAAATATATAAAACACCATCTATGAAATCAGTTAAACTTGTAGTTGGAGGAAAATAACAAGTCACAAATATACCCTCGTTCGAGGATACCATAATGAATTCTTTACACGATTGAATTAGTTTAGGTTCAAGCTCAGGTTTAATTGCAATAGTTAAACCTCCATACGGTCTACCTCTTTCTGGTTTTACTGCCGGATAATCATAGGTATAGAAGCCTGGTATACATGTTGGACCATCCCAATATAGAGTTTCTGCTAGTAAAATAACATCGGATTGCACAAAAATCGGCTTTTCGTGAGACAAAAGTAGTATCGTGTTTAAACCTTCAATATTCCAAAAAGAGACAACAAAAGAGCACTCACCAGAATCCTCATGTCAATCAGACTGGCCATGATTTGTCTCACTGTCTGCAGTTGCGGTTGTGCGGCGGCTTGGCTGTCTCATCCGCAAGCCGAGTGCCTGCCGCTCAGTGTTGGTAAGGAAATAGTCCCGAATTACTATACCTGACTCCCATAGGTTGGGGTCCATAATGCGATCACGGTCCGCTTGTTTGCACGTAATATGGAATCCCCTAAATGGCGAGTTCCCATCTTTCAGCGGGAGAGCATGGACATCATCAATATTCAGACTTTCTCCTTCAAGGAAATCTTTAATCTCATCCTCCGTAGTGTTTGGGTCCAACCGCCCAATGTAAACGTGCGCCTTCTTGCCGTTTTGATCCTCGTTTCCCTTTACAACACGGAGAGGGCCACCAGACCGACAACCCCGTACCGGCGCAGGCCTCCTATAGTCTGTCGGGTGGTTCATTGATGCCGAACCGCCGCCGCTTCCTGTATGGGAGTTACTGTCGGGTCTCGATATGGAGTTCATTGCCGGATTTTCGTTGACGGAGCGGTAAGCATTTCCGGTTGAGGCCGCGTAACCAGTTCCCCGGACTACCGATGCAAATGAGCGGGAGTTCGAGTTCGAGTTCCGTTGTCCAGAACTCTCCGACTGGAGGTGCTTTAACAGATCGTCCTTTGCCTCTATTGTTTCTTTTCGCGCTATTGCAGTTTCCTTTCGCGACTCTGCTAAGTCTGACAGTGCAGCCCTGTAGTCGTACTGAGATTCTCGATACTGAGCATTGATCCGTGCGAGCATGTCTCCTAGCTGGTTCTCGTCGTCGGTTGATACACTTTTCTTCTTTTTTATTGCACAGAACAGAGCCCGAAGGTCGGTCTCCGCCCTGGCAAACGGATCTGGGTCAGCCATTAGTATTATTATTTATTAATATTAATTAGCATTAATTTCCTAGCTAATCATTCCAATTCCAATTTCCATACCATTACTTAATAAAGAACATAATACCAATATGTTGTAATTCGAATTATGAAAACTAAAGTAAAATAATAATAATAATTTTTTTGGTTAATTGTAAATTTTCAGGCTCTTGGTGGTGCAGGGGGTAATTTTCATTTTTTCACACTAAAAATAATTATTATGTTGATTTCGGATGGAAAGGCAACTTTTTTGTTGGTAGACAAATAAAAATTCGACAAAAACTGAAAATCGGCCCACCCTAGTGACCATGTGTATTAGATACTGGATTGAGCAATTGACACCAGCAAGTCGAGGGTCTTCGCCATCGTCCAGCTGGTGTAGTCATTGCCGAAATTGATATTTTTGTTATCCGGTATAGGGCCTAATCCGTGCCGAAACCAACCACCCAGCCTGCGGAGGTTTCTCTACACAGACGCAAGGTTTAGATATGTCTTCGCTGCTGTGGTCGCAGAGCTCCCCCGAGCAGGTCGGGTACACCACCATAGCTGAGTTTATTGCAAGTTCCATATTCTGAAAATGAAACGCGGTGGTACCCAACTTGTCCATGGAGGGACAGCTCGAAGGAGCCTGGGACAACCTGGGTGGCCAGTTGGAATGGAAATCGGATGTTGGTGATGGGGTTCTCCAACTCATTAGACAGGAACTTGTCTAATATTATGGGCTCCAGTATGCCGACAACAGTCCTGTTAGTAAACTCAGTGCACTGGAGGTACCGTCTGGTCATTGCGAAACCCACAAAGCACCGGGACTCCATAATATCGCCGAACACGAACATCTGGTCGTACCCTAGGGATGACTTCTTCCCCGGAGCCCCAGTGCCCTCCCTCTTTCCTACGGCCCTCCAAACCGTTATAGAAGGAAGAACAATGATGGCCGAGCGATATGTAGAATAATGGCAAATAGAATGGTGTCTCCCGGGTTATAACGTCGGTTTCCTGAGTTCTCATGTAGCGAAGTAATGGTCACTCTGGTGGGCGCCATCTAATAAAGAGAACAAACCTGCTGTTAATATAGTAAATTATTAACTTTTAATACTAATGGATAAATAAAGAACAATAAAAAATCCAGTCAAAGTGGTTAAAAGCGGACCTAAAAGAGAATCTTGAGTATCATGTAAGAGTTTTCGTATTTGGTTGACTTCCTTTTGTTTCTGTCGAATCTTGGCAGTGAGGAAACCGTGCTTGGGCGTGGTTATATTCTTTGCTATTACGTAAGCGGCTATTAGCGAGTTTGAACTGAAGAAATTTCGGACATAGTCATTGATTTTCACAAGTTTGTAGGAATTCCATGTCGCTTAGTAGCTTATTATGCTTGGTTGTCAAGAGTTTGTATTGCTTGAACATATTTAGACCTGTTTTCCCATATCGCTGTTTTATTATAATATTAAGTGGAATAGATTTAGGGAAACGCAATGAGAGTATAAAAGTAACAGCAAGTGCGATAATCTTTAACTTCATATTAATATATTAAAGTACTTAAATACAATGAAATAATATTTAAATGTTTCGACTTTTACACTAAATCATCATCAGTAATAATGTACAAAATTTAGCCTAAATGTTGCATACTGCAAGGTTTGAATATATAAGGTTGGCGCAAAAAAAACATAATAAAAAGACGGTTAAGCTACTGTATAAATCTCATAAAAAACTGTAAATATATTTACTTAATTATAGAAAGGGATGCGGTAGCTAATATGTAGTAAATGTAAAAATCTAAAATTAATACTATCGGTCGGTATGTACTGTATGTATAACTAATAGTTTCGTATTAGTGATGTGTGCGTTGTGTTTGTTTAGGATAAACAAACTGTACAGTATCTATATTAATTAGTGTGTGATAGTTAGAGAAGTTCTAGAGATATCAATTTAACTTTAGTATTTAAAGTGGGTTTGACCTCGAGAATTAGTAGGGCTTCTTTGATTAGAGAGTCGAATTGGGTGTTAGAAGAAGCAAGTATAGTAAAGTTTGTAGTATCGGTTGGGTGGTCCTCAGTAAGTGAATGTTCTAGAACGGCTGAGTAATTAACTGGTTTTACACATTTGCCAGTTAGAGGAGATGTTGTCGTATTTTCACCTATGCGGGCACAAAAGTGTCGAGGAAATCGACAACCCTTTTATGCGCGCCTTATTTTATTGCCCTTAAAAGGCACCTTATAAATATATTATTATTATTATTACTCATCTTGGCTTTAATTCTTTTATTAAATTTATTAAACTCTGCTACTTGATACTTTATGAGTTTCCGATTTAATGTTTCAATGATACTTGCTTTACTTTGAACAGCTTCTATATCATGTTTAGTTGGATAATTTGAACGCAATATATGGCTTGCAAATTCCCTACTTTAAGCACTCCTTTTCTTCTGCAGACCACTCGCTTCGTTCCTTGACAATTTTCACTGTATATATATTTTTCCCGCAAGCAACTTCATTATTTCATTATCATCCTTTTTTTTACTCAAAACGTCCTTATAAGTATTATCACCCACATTAGATTCACCAATTATAGAATCAGTTTTCAGTCTGAAGAAGTCTGACGCTCTAACCATTCAGCTAGCAGCTCAGGTAAAATATATACCTGGAAGTACTATCTAATACCTTGTAGTCTGCAATTTACCACCTGATGGCCTCCCATCTGTCAAAACCATCATCTGCTGCCACTGTGCTTAACCCTACAGTACTTAGCCATCTTTATCCTCTCGTTGCAATGAAAGGTTAGTATATATTAACCATGAACCATCATGGCCACAATGATTAATTATACAGTCTAACTACTAATTTAGGCAGAAAGGTTACAGCCATAGAAAAATGTGAAATGAAACATTTTTATAATTTATTAGTGGTGTTTTGGGTGAATGAGTGGTTTCATATTATTATAACTTTTGTTGGGTACAGCTTTGCAATGATACAGCTTTACCTGAGCCGCTAGCTGAATGTATTAATATACAATATACTGTATAAACAAATATATTTTTAATATTAACAATAATAATAATGTATAATGACAATAAAAAAATTTATTTTTTCCATTTTAGTACTCTTAACAGGCTTTTTATTTTTAGCTGTAGTTTTGGATCATGTATAGAATGCAATGTGGATGGAAATGAGCTATCCATTACTGCGTCAGTGATGCCAGACACGCTGACCACATGCGCAATATCCCTAACTGCTGTCGCCGCAATATCCCTGACTGCCTGTGTAATATCCCTGACTGCCGGTGCAATATCCCTCACCATCGCATCTGTCTGAAGGGTAATGAATCAG
>JAUCBJ010007397.1:0-50014 GCA_032718475.1 Nemertoderma westbladi
GTTACTACTAAAGTGTGTTTACAGTAGCTAATCGCAATTGTAAAATAGCCCTAACTCTACCGAGATAACCTCAAGTGGATTCAAGCCTTTGGGACGGACAGTGGTGGGACTTGTGCCGGTTGTCGTTGTCGTGCTGTTGCTACATGTTGGCGTAAACACTGCGACAGCGGTACATCGGCGCTGAGAAACCCACTGTCCGGGGGCAAAGCCTAGTAGGCAGCGACGCCCGCTTGCCTGAAATATTAACTCATATTGATATTAATAAACTCAGATAGCAGATATGACGGAATTGATAGAAGATGACCTTGGTATTAGAGAGCGATATACTCTACCTTTACAAGCGTTTGTGGATAGTTTGATACGCGGTGAAGCCGATCCAACCATTACGGAGGACGATGGTCGTTATATCGAACCGCCGATGTCCCAAGAGCAACTTACGCGTGAATTGGACTATCGAAAATTCACCGCTCACTATACGAATCGTAATGGTACGAATATGGACTTCTTAACTACCGGCCATCCTATCGATTTACATGATACGGACGATGTATACACCGAAAGGGAAATGGTTCTATTTAAATATCATACCCAGCGGCGTCGTAACGATAAACCGAGAATAGATCACGAAAATTCTATTCGTAACAGACTGGGAAGACGAACCAATATGTCTAGAATCTGAGGAGATTCAGCCTATCGCGCTCGGAATAGCGACAACGATTACATCCTAGAAGGGTATCAAGGTCCACAGTGTCTCACTGCGTACGATTATCGCCATGCCAACTATGTTTCTCGACAACGTTGTCGGCTGTGCGCATCGAGAGACCATATTACGTCTATGGACACCAACGATATCTGTTCCTATTTCCACGAGCAACCGTCGATGGAAATCTATTGTGCATATTGTCGGCTTAATAATTTGCACATTTTTGCTGTCTGCCCCCAATTTATGACTCAATGCCATCATTGTCAATTAAAAGGACACGCCAGCTTTGATTGTCCCTTTAACCATGATTTAGAGAGCGTAGATGAAATGATTGTACTACGTTATATCAGAGCTTGGGAAGCGAACGCTGATTTACATTGTGATTCACGCCATCGCTATTATCCTGGACGCGCCTACGAAGGAGTTTATGCGTTCCATCCATATTTGTTTGCCTCTGTCGAGCAGAAATCGCGCCTATCAAGTTATGAACTATTGAAGCGCGTTGGAGAATGTATTTCAACCAAATATGTACGCAAATTCCTCAGGAGCATTAATCCGAGTGACATCAATTCGTATAACTTAATAAACTTTATCCGTCAAGATCCGGCCTATGGAGACTTATTTGTCAACTCACACCCCGAGTTACAGGAAGTATATCGACGGCCTTACGAGTATCGAGCCCGCGAACGCGAGTTGGAAAGAAGCATTAAACCAAGGAAGTTTCTAACTACCTATGGTCCACCCACGGCCCTCGTGCAGACCACTCGTACAGGACCCGTAAGAGCGGCTGTCTTGAAACGAGCTCTCAAAGCCGTTAGACCCCTCTCCCCGGACGTTGATGTCAATCAACCCGGTACTTCGACCGGCGGATATACCGATCGCAATCCCATACCTTCTGATGCAATCATATTGCACCCTTCACCCAGGAGTTATAGCCCTCCTCGTAAAGTGGCTCGCCCCAAAGAGAAAAGGACTCTTGCTAGCTTTAAAAAACTGCGTAAACGCCGTCCGCGCAAGAAAGACTAACTGTTTAGAGTATTTTTATATTTTAGAAACTGTGATTTTGTATATTTTATAGACTTAAATCCCATTTTCTGGGAGCGGTGTAAAAGCTTCTGTGGGATCTAACTGGCCCCTTTTGCTTCGCAATCCAGTTTCCCCCCAGGCGCTGGAATACTCTAAAAAGGTTCTCTAACTGTATATATATTCCCCTCGCCCGCAAGGTACCGTTACAGGTGTTTTAACGGACATAAAAGTCATTCTGCTATATACGTGTTTTGGCGGACATGGTAAGGCAAAAAACCTGTAATGCACCAACTACCTTTCACAGCTTAGCCGTGATGATTCATATTACGACATCTAACAGCTGGTTGCTGACATGGAAACAGCCATTGGATGCATGGTTCTTTGTTTGGCTTGAGCCAATCAGAGCGATTTTTCCTGTCGACGTGTAGCTTTTCGGTCGATCATAAGGAGAGTGTTCAGTCTTACTGCTTTTACTTGATACTTTGTTGTTATTGCTGTCTAAGCCAGAAACACCGGCTTTTTGGGAAGAACTCTAGTAAAACTGCTTAAATTATCGAAAGTATAAACTGTTACCTTAACGAATCCTCAATAACTCACTAATTAACATGCTCACTTAATTTAATTGCATTAATCATACTGTTTGTACTGTTATTTTACCGTCAGTTATTAATTGTACCTATTTGTTGATGGAAATATTGCTCTTTGGATAATACGGATAAATCACCCAAATTCCCAATTTTCTTGATACACTACAGGTTAGAGAGACCGGCTATACATAACAATTGCGATTTATATTAATGTGGTGTGTATTGAATCCAATGTTATTTAGCAGACCCTACGTGAGTCAATTGCTGCTCTCTTTATGTGTGATCAAATATACTGACGGTCGGCAGAATAGTGTGTATGATTGTGATTGGTAACAAAGTATTTCCTAAAGAATACGCTTTATACTTCAATCATAAGCAGTATCGTTGCGTTTTAGTATAAGTCTTAGTTCTGTTTAAATAGATAAAGCGCCACGTCCTAAAGGAACTGTTAATATTTCCCGAAAGCCAATAATATCTGTCAGAAATTAATTCTTAACGATCTATCGAATAATACAGTAGGTATACACTGCAACCTTACACTGCAATAATAAAATTTAAGCATCCGAATTCAGTCTCCCGGGTGTAGATCCATCGGGTGAATGATCGCGCATGGGCTGACTTCGGCTAATGTTTTGTGTATTAGCATAAAATATTGTCGTATGCTAAAGGTGTTTTAATTAACTAAAAGACATATAAATTTTGGCAGGTTAAACTGCTAAAGGTCTTCAAAAGCGCGAACAGTAACAGTTTATAATCTTATTGCAGTAAGCAATAAGGTTGCAAAATACCGTAGTGACTGGTAAAACTGAACCGGTGCTTCTGTAGGTCAGTAGGCCTAACTGTCATCACCGGTACCGGTACTGCTGTACAAGTACATTTAGTATTATTCGATTTTGATTATTGTATACCGGTAGGTCTCGATATTAAATCGGGGACGCCTGGTTTTTATTGGGATTTTACTTAGGTCTATTTCTGTCAGTTTTATTTACTAGTAGGCTAATATTGAGCAGAAGGCGTGTGACCCTGCTCAGATTGTTCAGATAATTGTAGGCTGAGCTGCTGTCTGACTGTTGTTGAGTTTGGAGAGATTACGGCGTGTGTAGAGTTTGTCTGATAAAGTGCCGTTAGTAAGTTGGGGCAGCCATATGCGGTAAGGTCAATCCCCTCTTAAAGAATAAGTCGTACTACCGTGTTAGAACGCATACTAACTAACAGTTTCAGAGTCTGCATATACTGTAGTTTATCTAGGCTTGATCGTAGTCTGCCAGTGTTTTAGCCTGTGTTTGTTTGTGTGGTCTGTTCAGGTACCGTAATAGTTATTACTCAGATATTTTGTAGGCTGGATTGTTGTCTAACTATTCTTAGGCCTGAAGGGATTGCTGCGTGTGTAGAGTTGGTCTGATAAAGTGCCGTTAGTAAGTTGGGGCAGCCATATGCGGTAAGGTCAATCCCCTCTTAAAGAGTAAGTCGTACTACCGTGTTAGAACGCATACTAACTAACAGTTTCAGAATCTGCACATACTGTAGTTTGTTTAGGCTTGATAGTAGTCTGCCAGCGTTTGGTTTGTATTTTGTTTGAGTATTCTGTACGGGTAGCGTAATATTTATTATTCAGAGTTTATGCGATTATTCGCAACATTCATGTCCCCAAGTTTATTCCTACAGTAATTGTGTTTGTTACACATACCGTTATAGTTAAACTAACCCCGGTACTACATCAGGGCTGCTCGGCGTAGGTAAAGACTGGTGATTTTGTGCATCGGTCACTCCAGCAGATGCCGTGGTTCTTTTAACTGTTCAAGTATATTTAACTACTGATTATCTGTTGTACAAGTACTCGTACCTAATTTAGGGTTTAGTGTACAGTACTTTCCGAAGTAATTAGTGTGTAGGCAGTATATTTGTGTTGTAAAGTGGTTAATAGGCACGCTGGATCTGGTAGTCCGCGGTAATTAACTTCTAGGTAGGAACAATCCGTGATACATAACGTAGTACCTATAGCGATACGGTTATAGGTCGTCAGGCGGTGGTATTTTCCTATCTGGACAACGCAGTGTATTTACTACTACTTATTATTTTCAAATACCGTAGTACCCTGTCCATTGTAATAACCAGAATTCTAACCCTTTGTTAGGCTGGTTTGTAGACTTCCTGTAAAATTACCCTAAAAATTCGTACGTAATATTTTTGTTGTGTTTAACTAGAGATTTAATCTCACCCGTATCGTAAGTAATTTGTAGTATTAAGTAACTTAGGTAAATTAGAATTATCTGTTTTAGTGTCCCATAGGTAGCACTTCACTGAGAGCGCACAGCTTCTGTGTAGTGACTCCCCCAGAAATAATAACATTTATTTCAAATATTGACAAAACCCTTTTAAACGGGTATATAAATATTATAAATCAACTCAAACGATTTATAAATAGTAGGCCTGCCATACAACAACTAGGTCTCAATATCAGTTGGACTGCTGCTTAAATAACGGTAATAAAGTAAGTTAAAGTAACCAAGTAACCCTAAAATATTCAGAAATTCAATTATTCTAAAATAATTGACATACCGGTATTTACCATAGGCTTATTATATTTATTTCTATAAATTTGAGCTGAAATCATACCGGTATTCTGTAATTAATTCTAGTAATAATTATACTTATATATACTATAAGTGTCAGCTGTATACCGGTATTCATGATAGGCCTATTATATATTTATATATATTTGTGCTAAAATTATATACCGGTACTCTGTGACAAATCTAGTCTGTAATAATACTTATATATATATTATAAGCATACCGGTATTCTAATATATTATATATATATCACGCTACACTGAGCAGCAGTATCGGCAATTAATTATTAGGCTAACGGTGATACTGAATTACTAGACTTACTTTGACTGTATTTGTAGCCGTAGGCATTCAACTGTGTAAACAAACATGGCTGACACAAGGCAAACTCTGTCAGATAGTCTCCTAGAAACAACAGACTGTTTCTCAGATCAAAGTGTAGAGAATCCCAGACCGAGGTCTGAAACCCCTCATACTGTAAGAAGGGCAACCCCTGCAGTGGTTGTATCAGAACCTAGGTTGGTAGAAGCGATTTCGCATTTTGCGAAGTTAGTGAAGCGCCGTTGGTCTGCCATAGGCACTCGGGCCCAAGTCAAGCGGGATCAAGAAGAAGCTATAAAACAGCAGCAACCTCCTAGCCAAGAACCTAGTTCTCAGCGGCCCGATAGCTCCAGTAGTTCGGATACTGTTGAGCGGACGCCCGAACGCGGAGCGAAGATGGCGGATATGGTTTATGATGAGCGGCCAACCTATGAAGAATCAACCGACGCCACTTCTTCTCAAGTGGAAAGCGAGGTGGAAAGCGAAGTGGAAAGCGAATTAACAGCAGCAGAGAAGCCGCGAACTAGAGACGCCATTGACATATATCTGTCAGACTATCAGCGATTCATAGGAGACGAAGAGTTGAGGAGACGACTGTCTGGACTTCGCCCTAATAGTGAAGGAACCAAGCTTGTGTTGGACGCAATCGATGCGGAAATGTTAGCTGCAGAACAAGCTAAATGTGATGAAAAACTCCGCCTCGTTAGAGTCCAAGAAGAACAAATAAAGAAAAGAAGGATAGAGGAACAAAAAACGGCGGCTATGGCGGCGGCTATAGCAGATGCAGAAGCAGAAAGTAAAGCAGCAAAGGCGGTGGCAAAGGCAGATGCAGAAGCAGAAAGAAAGGCAGCGGCTGCAGATGCAGAAGCAGAAAGTAAAGCAGCAAAGGCGGTGGCAAAGGCAGTCGCAGAAGCAGAAAGGAGAGCATTTGAGCAGACTGCTCAACTGGAGTTGGAGAATCTGCAAGAGACACAAGACAGTATAAATAAACAGTTTACTGCTAATCAAATGCAGATGATGAGAAAATCTACTCCCAAGCGCCAGGGGTACACATCCTCGGAGGAAGGCGATACTACCGACCCTGAAGGCGGAGGAAATAGATCCCATCTAAGTAGACGTAGAAAAACATATTACCGTCGCAAATTGCCTGATTTGCCCCCAGCTGTTAAAACACAGCTAACTAGCACAGACTTAGGTAGTGCAGAACCCATAGAACAATTTATCCAGGTCAAAAGACTCCCTACTATAGTCGATGAACCTGAAATAATTAGGCCTGTTGTTCCCAAAGTCACTTCTGTGCTAGAGACCCCTACACTTCCAGAGCTTAACTCTAAATTCCCTTTACATAGCACTACACTGCCTGTACCCGGTGGAACAGTCCATGCAAATACCCCTGTCCAGATAGCAGAGAGAGAAATCAATAATTTGTCTCCCGTCGTCCCGCGTCAGCCCGCTACTATGTTGGCGACTCCCGCTTCGGCGGTTGAGTGGGTGGAAGAGGGACGGCGGGGGATGAATCTCCTGCTGGGACAGATGCAGGAGACTGTCCACCAACTTAAGGGAACAGTGAGGGAAGGTAGAGCAGAGTTGCAAGAAGTGCAGCAAAGTATCGCGCTAGAACGCGACAAATTAGTCAATATACAAAAAGGCATACCAATACCTCCTGTAACATTGTGTCAACCTGTTAGGTCTGAAGTACTACATGCGCAAGGTGTGGAGCCTACACGCATCTATACTGCTAGTGAAGTTGAAACTCCTATAGCAAACCCTATTAAGGGTGATTATAGACCTGTTATTAATGATATTCCCTATAGACCTGATAATGATCCGAGAAATTTATATACCGATAATTCGATATTAAATAACACGATGGTCCAAGAAAGCTTTACGCGTCAGATGGCTAGAACAGAAGCCCGCCAAGCGGTCAAAGTGGGAGAGATCGTCAAATTCAATGGAGATGAGATGAAATGGTTACCTTTCAACGAATATTACAAAGATAGCATACAGAACTCTGTACTATCTAACGGAGAGAAACTTAGATTCCTCATCAAGTGTTTGGAAGGACCTCCCAAGTTAATGGCGTTAAAGTTTATTGGACATCCAGATGGATTAAGACAAGTTTGGGATACATTAAACATCAGGTATGGTAACAAAGATAACATAGCTAAGTATTTGTATGCAAAATTAGTAGCCCCCCGACACTTCCTTAGTAGTGGGATTATAGAGTTTTCCGATGAAATTCAAGAGATCTGTAGACAACTGGACTGGTTAGGTAAGTCGCACGAATATCAGAGTTCCATGGTTATTGGAGCCGTAGTCTCTACTTTACCAAAGGGTGGAGTATGTACACGCTGGGACAAGAAAGTGTTGTACATGAATGAACAACAACGACGAAGTCCTACCATGGCTGATCTCATGTCTTTCTTAGATAGTGAAGTAAAATTACAACTCATAAGGCAGGCCAGAGAGAAAACATCGGAAAATAAGGTAAGTGAGAAACCCGATTCTAGGAGAAGGATAATACCAGTGTGTTATACTGACGACGGCGAAAGCCAAGCTTCTCAAGAAGAGGACAGCGGGAAAGACACAGCAAAATCTTACTATGACAACAAGACCTATAAAGACGTAAGTAAATACAAGTCTCGAACCAGTGACAGGAGAGAACAGGTAACAACAACTCCTCCTACGTCTCCTAAGAGAATTCACGGAAGAAAGCCCGAAGAAAGAACGAGAGTGCATAACGTTAACCAAGTTAAGGTGAGTAACATCAAACCAAAATGTGCGCTGTGCGACGGGCCTCACCGTTTGAGTGCGTGTGCTGAATTTCTAAAGAAATCCCCTGTAGACAGACGTACAGTCCTGTGGAATAAGCGGTTATGCTATAATTGCCTCAGATCAGGACACCAACGGCGAACCTGTTACTCCGACGTAAAGTGTGCAAAGTGTGGCGCGAAACATCACATCTTGTTACACAGTGAGTTCGAACGAGACAACCCGAGTCAGGTAAGTGAGCCCGAACTACATGTCCAATTCAGTGATGTGAACGACACTGACCAAGGTTCTGAGTGGGAAGGATTCTATACAGACGAATTCTCCGATGCCAACGAATCCTGTTATCTAATAAATACCACAGTGTATCGAGCACTTACGGATGAAAAGGACACTGACGAGTTTACTCCAACTCCTTTTGACAAACAACCATCTTGGAAAGTTCCAACTTCCAACATAGGAATAAGAGAATTTCCTGTAGTGCAAGTTCGAGTTCATGGTCCCAACAAGAGTTACATAGTGAACGCCCTACTTGACTCCGGCAGCACAGGAACATTCATCGATCAAGAACTAGCCGAAGATATCTTTGCTGGACAACCCAAGTTCCGGACTAAATTGAATATGTCAGGAATTATGCAGGTTTGGAAATCTACCCTAACGGCAGATTACTATGTAGGTGTGTTGTCCACCCCCCAGGATAAGTTAGGAACACAAGGTATAAGGTCAGTAAAAATGGTGGCTATAAAGAACTTTGCTACTACTCAAGCAGAACCTTATAACTGGGACGAGGACGAGTGCATCCAACATCTTGAGATACCTCGATTCCAAACCGATTATCCTGGAGTGCAAATACTCATCGGCCAAAACGCGCATGAGGCGCTCGAGCCATTAGAGAAACGGCCTGCTCAACCACAGCCACTACAAACCTATGCGGTAAGAACTAGAGTAGGTTGGTACTTCACTGGCCCTTCCCGTAGAACTCTCAAAGAGAGATTACCTCAACAACAGGTATACCAAGTAAAGGGGGAAGTGGAGAGCAGTGATGTGGACGACCCAACTGAGGGAACACCATACTCCTCAGATAATGACGATATTAACTCCAATGTAGATCAATGGAGACATTGCCTTGGGACGATTAATCCAGCCGACATCGCTTCCAGAGGAGCAACTCCTCAAGAACTGATAGATACTCCAGGCTGGTTAGGTGGATCCGACTTCTTAAGTAAAGAAGAAGAAGAATGGCCTCCTCATCTTACCACGGCGGAGAGTAGACAGGCCAAGGGAGCGGAGAAACTAACACAACCACTCAATCGCCCAGCTAGTCGTTTATGTTTACTGGAAAGAGACCGAAAACTGTCCGGAAACTATGGAAGGCAAGATACTCTTCCTACGACTACTTCCCTAATCCGACAAATATCTAGGGACTCCATAACGTGATAGCATGTGGAGTGGGCGTGTGACTATATCATTTTATATTTGTTTTTATTTTATATTTATGTATGTATTATTATGTAATTTTATTATAATCGTTTTCTTTAATTTTATTTAGTAGAATGTTATTTAGTGATTATTTAGTAGATTAGTGCAATATATTAGTGTTTATTACGTATGTAATTACTTATAATATATATTTAGTGCGACGGCGAGAAATAATTATTTTTCTCTTTCCTTACTGTCCGTATCATATTATAAATACGTGACTACAGTAAGATGAAATGTCCGTACTTATTAAAGTACAATAAAGCTCCTACTATATTCAAGTATTATTGGTAGGCAGAGTATTAGGAATGCAAAGTTCAGATCCTCGTGTCTCGGCTAAACCAAGCTCTGGGTAGACCTTGGAAACGACTTGCCTCTTCACACTGACATTGCTTCGTGCGATATTGCTCTTCTACCTTGTAACAAATAATACATATAGTAGCGTGATGTCCCTCTAACAGTAGCGTAAATCGCAAATAAATCTGTTAAACTTTTGACCATCTGTAATTCTAGTCGATTAAGATATCGTGGCACCCACCGATATACTTGAAAGACAAATTCTAGAATCAGTGGTTAACGTCCCCAGACAAGTTCTGGAATAAATCGGTGCCCATCCTAAATATTAATTTAATATTTTGTTAAAATCTGTAAAATCCCGATCCTTTAAAATTTCTAGTCAATTAAGATATCGCAGTATTTACCGATATTCTTAGAAGGACTATTTTATAAAATTAAGGATCCTAAGTCCCCAGATATGCTCTGGAATAAAATTTATGTCAATTTAATATCAAATAATAAAATTCACGGGAATAAATTTAAATTCATATTCAAATGAATTTCATAAATTGTCATTTTGTACAATTTATAACATTCCCAAAATTCCAGTAATTAATAGATCATGGGAGCGGAGATTCATATTGAGTGTACTAGAGTGTGAGAATCTCCAACATATAGTCAATAGCCGATAAAATTTATAAAATCATGCATAAAGAGGATATTGACAATTAAAGAATTACTATTAAATAACATCCCAGATCTGTATGCATGAGGATTGCCCTAATTCTACCGCTAGTTTTCCATAATGTCACCATGGCAACACCCACGCTAGAATTAGAAACAAGTTAAAGGACCAATAAAAGCTTGCCCCATTGCGTAGCATAAGAGTATACATAGCGCGCTATTAGTATCCAAGGATACATAGTAATAACGTGACATTCTGGAAGACACTGACTAACGGACAAATGGCATGCATGTGTGCAGTAAGTAATGATTGTATGGAATTTGTGCGTTTATAGGTGAATGTTACTACTAAAGTGTGTTTACAGTAGCTAATCGCAATTGTAAAATAGCCCTAACTCTACCGAGATAACCTCAAGTGGATTCAAGCCTTTGGGACGGACAGTGGTGGGACTTGTGCCGGTTGTCGTTGTCGTGCTGTTGCTACATGTTGGCGTAAACACTGCGACAGCGGTACATCGGCGCTGAGAAACCCACTGTCCGGGGGCAAAGCCTAGTAGGCAGCGACGCCCGCTTGCCTGAAATATTAACTCATATTGATATTAATAAACTCAGATAGCAGATATGACGGAATTGATAGAAGATGACCTTGGTATTAGAGAGCGATATACTCTACCTTTACAAGCGTTTCTGGATAGTTTGATACGCGGTGAAGCCGATCCAACCATTACGGAGGACGATGGTCGTTATATCGAACCGCCGATGTCCCAAGAGCAACTTACGCGTGAATTGGACTATCGAAAATTCACCGCTCGCTATACGAATCGTAATGGTACGAATATGGACTTCTTAACTACCGGCCATCCTATCGATTTACATGATACGGACGATGTATACACCGAAAGGGAAATGGTTCTATTTAAATATCATACCCAGCGGCGTCGTAACGATAAACCGAGAATAGATCACGAAAATTCTATTCGTAACAGACTGGGAAGACGAACCAATATGTCTAGAATCTGAGGAGATTCAGCCTATCGCGCTCGGAATAGCGACAACGATTACATCCTAGAAGGGTATCAAGGTCCACAGTGTCTCACTGCGTACGATTATCGCCATGCCAACTATGTTTCTCGACAACGTTGTCGGCTGTGCGCATCGAGAGACCATATTACGTCTATGGACACCAACGATATCTGTTCCTATTTCCACGAGCAACCGTCGATGGAAATCTATTGTGCATATTGTCGGCTTAATAATTTGCACATTTTTGCTGTCTGCCCCCAATTTATGACTCAATGCCATCATTGTCAATTAAAAGGACACGCCAGCTTTGATTGTCCCTTTAACCATGATTTAGAGAGCGTAGATGAAATGATTGTACTACGTTATATCAGAGCTTGGGAAGCGAACGCTGATTTACATTGTGATTCACGCCATCGCTATTATCCTGGACGCGCCTACGAAGGAGTTTATGCGTTCCATCCATATTTGTTTGCCTCTGTCGAGCAGAAATCGCGCCTATCAAGTTATGAACTATTGAAGCGCGTTGGAGAATGTATTTCAACCAAATATGTACGCAAATTCCTCAGGAGCATTAATCCGAGTGACATCAATTCGTATAACTTAATAAACTTTATCCGTCAAGATCCGGCCTATGGAGACTTATTTGTCAACTCACACCCCGAGTTACAGGAAGTATATCGACGGCCTTACGAGTATCGAGCCCGCGAACGCGAGTTGGAAAGAAGCATTAAACCAAGGAAGTTTCTAACTACCTATGGTCCACCCACGGCCCTCGTGCAGACCACTCGTACAGGACCCGTAAGAGCGGCTGTCTTGAAACGAGCTCTCAAAGCCGTTAGACCCCTCTCCCCGGACGTTGATGTCAATCAACCCGGTACTTCGACCGGCGGATATACCGATCGCAATCCCATACCTTCTGATGCAATCATATTGCACCCTTCACCCAGGAGTTATAGCCCTCCTCGTAAAGTGGCTCGCCCCAAAGAGAAAAGGACTCTTGCTAGCTTTAAAAAACTGCGTAAACGCCGTCCGCGCAAGAAAGACTAACTGTTTAGAGTATTTTTATATTTTAGAAACTGTGATTTTGTATATTTTATAGACTTAAATCCCATTTTCTGGGAGCGGTGTAAAAGCTTCTGTGGGATCTAACTGGCCCCTTTTGCTTCGCAATCCAGTTTCCCCCCAGGCGCTGGAATACTCTAAAAAGGTTCTCTAACTGTATATATATTCCCCTCGCCCGCAAGGTACCGTTACAGGTGTTTTAACGGACATAAAAGTCATTCTGCTATATACGTGTTTTGGCGGACATGGTAAGGCAAAAAACCTGTAATGCACCAACTACCTTTCACAGCTTAGCCGTGATGATTCATATTACGACATCTAACAGCTGGTTGCTGACATGGAAACAGCCATTGGATGCATGGTTCTTTGTTTGGCTTGAGCCAATCAGAGCGATTTTTCCTGTCGACGTGTAGCTTTTCGGTCGATCATAAGGAGAGTGTTCAGTCTTACTGCTTTTACTTGATACTTTGTTGTTATTGCTGTCTAAGCCAGAAACACCGGCTTTTTGGGAAGAACTCTAGTAAAACTGCTTAAATTATCGAAAGTATAAACTGTTACCTTAACGAATCCTCAATAACTCACTAATTAACATGCTCACTTAATTTAATTGCATTAATCATACTGTTTGTACTGTTATTTTACCGTCAGTTATTAATTGTACCTATTTGTTGATGGAAATATTGCTCTTTGGATAATACGGATAAATCACCCAAATTCCCAATTTTCTTGATACACTACAGGTTAGAGAGACCGGCTATACATAACAATTGCGATTTATATTAATGTGGTGTGTATTGAATCCAATGTTATTTAGCAGACCCTACGTGAGTCAATTGCTGCTCTCTTTATGTGTGATCAAATATACTGACGGTCGGCAGAATAGTGTGTATGATTGTGATTGGTAACAAAGTATTTCCTAAAGAATACGCTTTATACTTCAATCATAAGCAGTATCGTTGCGTTTTAGTATAAGTCTTAGTTCTGTTTAAATAGATAAAGCGCCACGTCCTAAAGGAACTGTTAATATTTCCCGAAAGCCAATAATATCTGTCAGAAATTAATTCTTAACGATCTATCGAATAATACAGTAGGTATACACTGCAACCTTACACTGCAATAATAAAATTTAAGCATCCGAATTCAGTCTCCCGGGTGTAGATCCATCGGGTGAATGATCGCGCATGGGCTGACTTCGGCTAATGTTTTGTGTATTAGCATAAAATATTGTCGTATGCTAAAGGTGTTTTAATTAACTAAAAGACATATAAATTTTGGCAGGTTAAACTGCTAAAGGTCTTCAAAAGCGCGAACACCCACTTTGAAAAGCTCCTCAATAATGACAGGGTATTGCCTGATAACTTTATAGAAGTAAAAGTGTCTGAGTCTGTACTCCCAGATATTCCCATTGGTGATATCTCCTTTGCAGAAGTGAAGGCTGCTGCAAAGAGCATTAAGACCAATCGTGCCAGTGGAGTAGATGGTGTTCCCCCTGAGGTCTTTAAAATACCTGAGTGTTTAAAGCTCATCTATCCTATCATAGTAGACATGTACCTAACAACAAGAGTCCCACAAGAAATGAAAACAAATAAGTTGGTGCCAGTTCCCAAGAAGGGCAACCTAACACTCTATGGTTCTTTTCGGGGAATCTCATTGATCTCGATTGCTGCAAAGCTATACAATAGAATTCTATTAAATCGCATCA
The DNA here is from genome assembly GCA_032718475.1 of Nemertoderma westbladi. Classification (NCBI taxonomy): domain Eukaryota; kingdom Metazoa; phylum Xenacoelomorpha; order Nemertodermatida; family Nemertodermatidae; genus Nemertoderma; species Nemertoderma westbladi. The sequence continues at coordinate 14,203 of JAUCBJ010007397.1, forward strand.
GGGATCCCATTGAGAGACTGCTCCGTGGAAATCAGAATGAGTTCCGTAAAGGTCGTGGGACCATGGAGCCCATTTTGGCACTTAGAAGGATAATTGAAGAGTTATCAAAAAAGAAAGACAGGCATCTGGCTGTCATCTTTGTTGACTTCTTCAAGGCCTTTGATTCAGTCTCTCGCTCACGTATGTTCAGCATGCTTTCATTATATGGGATTCCTGATGAAATTATTGCAGCAATCAGATCAGTATACGATGGTTCGACAACATTTGTGTCTACTGTTGACGGTGACACAGAACCATTTGAAGTGTTATGGGGCGTCCTCCAGGGAGACACACTTGCACCATTCCTGTTCATAATTGTTGTTGACTATGTTCTACGCATGTCCTTAGATCATGATAATGATGATGGGGTGATGATAACTCCACCTACTGGCTCCAGAAGTCGAGGAAATCCTGCCAAGTTCCTAACTGATCTAGACTTTGCTGATGACTTAGGAGTACTCTCAGAATCACTAGAGGGAGCCCAACGGCTCCTCAGATCATTAGAACATGCTGCTTCTAGTGTTGGTCTTTTTATTAACTCCAGAAAGACCAACTTTTTGACAGTTAACTTTGAAAGTCCTCAGCAAGTCTCTGTACGGATGAGCATAAGCTCAAAAGATGGTATGCTTGAGCATGTGAATGACTTCTGTTACCTAGGATCATGGATTCGGAAGTCAGGTGAGGACCTTCGAATACGTAAGGGAAAGGCATGGGCAGCCTTGAATAGGCTTTCGAGGATTTGGAAGTCAACAAGAATTAATCGGAAACTTAAGGTCCGATTATTTAGAGCAGCAGTAGTTCCAGTACTCCTCTATGGGAGTACATGCTGGGCTCTAACTGCTGATGACACCAAATCTCTGGATGGCACATTCACAAGAATGCTACGCCGGGTTCATTGTGTCAAGTACAATGCACACATCTCCAACCAGACACTATATAACATTGGGCGTGTCTCATTGGTTCCCCCAAGCTTGACACTAGAACAAAAGCGCCTCCGCTTTGCAGGACATTGCTTTCGCCGTGAGGACCAGCCAGTGCATAATCTTGTACTATGGCAGCCTCATGGAGTGAATAAGCATGGTGGACAGCCCATGACTTTCTTGAGACGCATCTTAAAGGACACTGGCCTTGAAGATGCGGATGATCTAGCAAATGTCATGGGTGATAGGGAGTTGTGGCGGTGCAATTTTGTCGACAAGCCGGCACAGCATTCTTAAAAATGCAGCTGCAATGCAGCATGCCGATCCTAGTAGTAGTAGTAGGTCTGCCTTTCTGTCAATATGAAAGTCTTTTTTCAGCCCATCTTTTGTTTATATATTAAGGCCCAGAGTGATTGAGAAACTGACAAACCAAATTCCGCTAAATTGTGGACATTCTGGACTTACGCCTCCAGAGGCTATATTAAAATATTTAAAGATATGAGCAAATACATTATGCATCACTATACACCAATATTTTATTATACAAAATATTACACAATGAAACCGACCTGGTCTAAAGTAAGAAAAGTCAAATAATATACCGGTACGTATTAGGAGGAATAAACTAAACAGGTGCTATACATTTTATATTCGACGTGTCTCATGGCTCAATAGTGAATATGGCCAATTCTTTTTGTTTTCTACTTAAAAATCTAACTAATTATTTTATAAACTATTTTAATTACCAATTAATTAAAACCTTTATAAACGTTTGAACGCGCCCTTTTCGTTTTATTGCGCTCTTACACAAATCTTTAATGTAATTTGCAATCATATTTAGTCTAATAAATCATAATAGTATAAAAAATAGTGCTTATTACCCCCGGTAATTAAGGTTTTTCACCTGGGGGATAAATTTTTTTAACCCGTTTCATAAGTGTTTCTACCAGTGTTATTGACATTTAAAAACGAAAATTATTTGCCATATTAAGCTGACCATAGATTCATTCTTACTTTATACAAACTTTACATAACAAAGTTTGGTCAATGTGCCACGTTTCACTTCAATAATAATTACAAAATTTGTTTACGAATAGTCGTTTATGCAAGCGACAGATGGGGAGGGCAGGGGTGAGGGGGTCTAAATTCGCTATAGTGTATTGTTTTGGTTAGAATAAAGTCCCACTGTAACCTGTTCTTTTCCATTAATTTGAATTTTCCCTAGAGACGCGAGATATTAATTCGCCGAGAAGGGATTTACAGAGTATTATGTATGGAATGTACCTTGATATTGTGTTGCTTCTCTTACAAAACTATCTATTTTATGCAGCGAATATGTTAAAAAGTTATTTAAATTAAATACACAACATAAAGTACCGATTCTGGGATGCGCTAAAGGTCTATTTCTACTCTACGGTACAGAGATGGAGTTTGTCTCCGTTCTAAATAGATGAAACCAACTGCAACCACCTGAAATGAATTGTAAACACGAGGAACTGAAACAAACGCATACCGGTACTACAGTATTTTGTAAGTAAAATGGCTAGCTACTGTAGCGTCGGCATGTAAAGTTTCGTGCTACAATGTAATACCGATGGTGCCCTAGTCTAAAAAATATTATGTCGGACACCGTAGGTGTGCTACGCTGAGAAAAATGTCCATGTTCTGCATTCCTGACCTGCACCGCATTTTATAATAATGTATTGTAATTATTTGGCTTGAATATTTACTTACGGTTGTTTCAGGTGGTATAATTTCTGGTTTCTGATATAATATTTCGCGCTGAGTCTAAGGAAGTACAATATTACCTGGTTTTTATTTATTAAGGCGCATAATACAGTATATTGTAGTATATAATTGTTACGGGGAATCTAAATGTATTCCACAGAGATTTATTTATTTTAGTATTTTATCGACGTGCAAGTTATGCAGGTCGGAGGAACCAAAATAATAAACGGAAGATAGGCATATTGTAGAAAATAAATTGAAGAATTTATTGTTAAGTACTGTGGCACCTCCGCTTTGCAGGACATTGCTTTAGCCGTGAGGAAAAGCCACTGCATAATCTTGTGCTTTGGCGGCCTCATGGAGCGAATAGCCGATAACTTTCTTGAGACGCATCTTAAGGGACACTGGCCTTGATTTATGCGCATGATCTAGCAAATGTCATGGGTGATAGGGACTTGTGGCGGCGCAATTTTGTCAACATGCCGGCACAGCATTCTTAATATATATGAAATTGTGGAATAAATGGGATACAGAATCTGCACTGTAGAATCCATTAATAGTTAAGTCCCTATATTTCCTACATGTTAAACTACGCCTCTACACCCTCGCCTATGTTCTCCATCGATACTTCACAATTCCTTTCGTACGCGGCGCTGGGTCGCCCCCGACTGTGTCGGCCTTTTATTTGGGTGACCGACGTGGCGGCCAGTGTCGTCGGTTTATCGTCCCTCCGTCGACATACTCCCCCTTGGAATATCGCGTAGACGACGGGATTGGTCGCCGAGTTTAGCGTGCTGAGATTCTGTAGTACTATATGCGCGATCCCGGAGGATTCATCCTTCACGCCGAACGTGACGATGCAGAGGAAGTATATCCAGTACGGAGACCAACACATAACGAATAGAGCGACTATAACCAAAGTCATCTGGATCGTACGGATCTTCGCCTTGGGGAAGGATCCTCTGGAACTCTGACTTAGGGAGACCGGCTCGATCGAGGATTGTCTGCGGTCGTTGCTGTTTGCTTTGGAGAATCGTCGCATCGGTGTCGACATTCGCCGCGCCATCGACTCCATTAATATTGATTTGGAGGATCTCCGGTTAGGTTCTACCCGGGATGGTTTACGGGGCGGGTTCCGCGGTATCCGTAGGGCTTTTCGTCGGATTGTTTTTATTATAATGACGTAACAAAATGTTACTATTATGAGAGGAATTATAAAGGAGACGGAACTGTAGCAGATGCTGTATAGGAACATGTAGCGGTGAAGAAGAATGTCGTCCGATAGCCAAAACCAACACTGTGTCTCGTTAAAATTTTGCAAATATTTCTGCAAAATAAACAAAATTATTTCTCGTTAAAGTTTTGCAAATATTTCTGAAAAAAAAAAAAAAATTTTCGCTAAAGTTTTAACGATCATATATTACGAATAGCCTTTTCTACAATAGCACATCCAAATGACCAGGAATTGTAAAAGCAATAGATAGTATAATAATTATTTCATAGTAACAAATTCAACAAAACGTTTAATTTATTTCTACTACTACTACTATGATCGGCATGCTGCATTGCAGCTGCTTTTTTAAGAATGCTGTGCCGGCTTGTCGACAAAATTGCGCCGCCACAACTCCCTATCACCCTTGACATTTGCTAGATCATCCGCATCTTCAAGGCCAGTGTCCTTTAAGATGCGTCTCAAGAAAGCCATGGGCTGTCCACCATGCTTATTCACTCCATGAGGCTGCCTAAGTACAAGATTATGCACTGGCTGGTCCTCACGGCGAAAGCAATGTCCTGCAAAGCGGAGGCGATTTTGTTCTAGTGTCAAGCTTGGGGGAACCAATGAGACACCTCCAATGTTATATAGTATCTGGTTGGAGATGTGTGCATTGTACTTGACACAATGAACCCGGCGTAGCATTCTTGTGAATGTGCCATCTAGAGATTTTGTGTCCTCAGCAGTTAGAGCCCAGCATGGACTCCCATAGAGGAGTACTGGAACTACAGCTGCTCTAAATAATCGGACCTTAAGTTTCCGATTAATTCTCGGTGACTTCCAAATCCTGGAAAGCCTATTCAAGGCTGCCCATGCCTTTCCCTTACGTATTCGAAGGTCCTCACCTGACTTCCGGATCCATGATCCCAGGTAACAGAAGTCGTCCACATGCTCAAGCATACCATCCTTTGAGCTTATGCTCATCCGAGCAGAGACTTGCTGAGGACTTTCAAAGTTAACTGTCAAAATTTTGGTCTTTCTGGAGTTAATAAAAAGACCAACACTAGAAGCAGCATGTTCTAATGAGCTGAGGAGCCGTAGTGATTCTGAGAGTACTCCTAAGTCATCAGCAAAGTCTAGAAACAGCGAAGTCAGTTAGGTACTTGGCAGGATTTCCTCGACTTCTGGAGCCAGTAGGTGGAGTTATCATCACCCCATCATCATTATGATGATCTAAGGACATGCGTAGAACATAGTCAACCACAATTATGAACAAGAATGGTGCAAGTGTGTCTCCCTGGAGGACGCCCCATAACACTTCAAATGGTTCTGTGTCACCGTCAACAGTAGACACAAATGTTGTCGAACCATCGTATACTGATCTGATTGCTGCAATAATTTCATCAGGAATCCCATATAATGAAAGTATGCTGAACATGCGTGAGCGAGAGACTGAATCAAATGCCTTGAAGAAGTCAACAAAGATAACAGCCAGTGCCTGTCTTTCTTTTTTGATAACTCTTCAATTATCCTTCTTAGTGCCAAAATGGGCTCCATGGTCCCACGACCTTTACGGAACCAGTTCTGATTACCACGGAGCAGTCTCTCAATTGGATCCCTGATGCGATTTAATAGAATTCTATTGTATAGCTTTGCAGCAATCGAGATCAATGAGATTCCCCGAAAAGAACCATAGAGTGTTAGGTTGCCATTCTTGGGAACTGGTACCAACTTATTTGTTTTCATTTCTTGTGGGACTCTTGTTGTTCGGTACATGTCTACTATGATGGGATAGATAAGCTTTAAACACTCAGGTATTTTAAAGACCTCAGGGGGAACACCATCTACCCCACTGGCACGATTGGTCTTAATGCTCTTTACAGCAGCCGTCACTTCTGCAATGGAGATATCGCCAATGGGAATATCTTTGAGTACAGACTCAGACACTTTTACTTCTATAAAGTTATCAGGCAATACCCTGTTATTATTGAGGAGCTTTTCAAAGTGGGCCTTCCAACCATTGAGGCGATCGGCTGGTGATTCAGCCTCAACCTTGGTGGTTGGTTGGCTTTTCCGACCAGTAAGCAAGTTGATCGATTTCCATGCCTGGGATGATTGCCTGCTGTCGTCAGCATCATTGATGGCATCAACCTGTTGGTTTATTAACTCCTGTAGATTAACAGAGTACTGCCTATTCAGGGACCTAGATGCAGCCTTAACTGCATTCTTGGCCGCTGTAGTCTGTTTGAGTCGGGACTCTTTCTGCGCCTTATAAAGGTCATTTCGGCACTTCTGAATTTTGTTGTCACTCCAGGGGGCCCTTTTCCTTTTTCGAGGGTATACAGGAACTGTATCTGCAGCTGCTAACTTAACTTCTTCTGTGAAGGCAGTATAGCCCTCACAGTGATCTGCCGCCTCAGAGGCAAGAACCTCATACCTGTTGCTCAGCTGTAGTGTGAAGCTGGATCTGAATTTATTTAGAGCTGGAGGTGAATTTATTTCTAACTAATGGAACAATAGTTTTAATGCCTCGAAATTACTGTAGTAGTGAACTATAACATTAAGTTTACACCCACAACCAGTTACCATTAATTACTTAATTTTGGTGCATGGAGTGTAATTTAAAAAACCGAAGCACGAAACCTTTTGACTGCTTATTACTGGCCTAGGGCAACCCAGCACCGACCAAATTGACACCATTCAATTTACACCAAATTGAAGCCAAGTTAACGTAACTACTGGGAGATGATGGTATTAATTATTCCCCCTTTTACTTTTTCCCTTTATCGTTGTAAACCATAAAAAGTATATTAAATATATTATTAATTATTGTATATTGTATATTACAGTATGTTGTGTCGCCGACTGAGACTCTGCAGATCAAATAAAATTGCAAATTTGAGAAATTAATGGAAATATACCGCCGATTGCTTACAGTTGTGATGAATGTCAGGGTAACACCCAAGCCCAAAGGTACAGAATAAAACTAAGCTTCATGGGGAAAAGTTGAAGAGTTGCTGATCTAACATTAAAAACTTATCTATTATTACTGTATATCAACCATTGTTTACATTTGTAGTGGCATTACAGCAGTGATATATATTGATTGAGCTTTATATATGTTACTCTTATAAAGGTTAGGCTTTACAGCACAAACTGTAAAAATGATAATAATTAGATTATACATTTAAATAAATTGCGATCATATTTCACGCTGCTTGGTCCAGTGGGAATGTCAGAATTTAAAGCAAAGCACTGTGTCCAAACACACGTTCTGAGTCTAGGAATCTAACCAGGGCCTCCCGATTTGAGCCCACGAATGTTGCCCTGAAACCGAGCGGGGGTTTTAACTGAAAGATGTAATAATATTCACATTATTTTTGATGTATGTGTTTCTGAACTCCATTGCAATGTATTTCATTGTCAATTTGACGATTTCCTACCACAAATTACCTGACAGCGCCCAAGGCCAGCTCCAGGACTCTCATCTCTCTCATGCAATGCTCTTGTTCTACCATATAATTATATTTTCGTTTTCACTCTTAATGCATCTGGGTTTAACCCATTAATTACAGTCAAGGCGTTAGGATTTTGAAAGAGATTTAATGCAGCTCGTATTCCAATTCAATCTGCATTTGCATGTCTCAACAGAAATGACTACTGGTGTAGTAGTAGTGGTGCGTTCAGCAGTATAAATCCGCTCCTTTCCGTAAACTCATTTACTATAATTAGGTATTCACTTTCAGTCAATTTGAAAACATCTTTAAGATAAGAGGATAGCCAGCAACGGACTATAATTTATTAAATTTATGCAACATTTGCATTTTCAGAAAGTATGAGGAGCATGGCAACCGGGGCTACTTGTTCTCCCCGGTTGCATTTGAGACTTTGGGCAGACCAGGGTCAGCAACAAGCCAGTTTCTCAAGGAAATCGGGAAAAGGATCCGGGAAGTGACACTGGAGCCAAGGTCCTACCAGTTTCCGATGCAGCAAATCCTCCTGACGCTGGAGCCACGGTCCTACCAGTTCCTGATGCAGCGAATCCTCCTGACGCTGGAGCCACGGTCCTACCAGTTCCTGATGCAGCGAATCCTCCTGACGCTGGAGCCACAGTCCTACCAGTTCCTGATGCAGCGAATCCTCCTGACGCTGGAGCCACGGTCCTACCAGTTCTTGATGCAGCGAATCCTCGTGATGCTGGAGCAACGGTCCTACCAGTTCCTGATGCAGCGAATCCTCGTGATGCTGGAGCCACGGTCCTACCAGTTCCTGATGCAGCGAATCCTCGTGATGCTAGAGCCACGGTCCTACCAGTTCCTGATGCAGCGAATCCTCGTGATGCTGGAGCCAAGGTCCTACCAGTTCCTGATGCAGCGAATCCTTGTGATGCTGGAGCCACGGTCCTACCAGTTCCTGATACAGCGAATCCTCGTGATGCTGGAGCCACGGTCCTACCAGTTCCTGATGCAGCGATTCCTCGTGATGCTGGATCCACGGTCCTACCAGTTCCCGATGCAGCGAATCCTCGTGATGCTGGAGCCAGGGTCCTACCAGTTCCTGATGCAGCGAATCCTCGTGATACTGGAGCCACGGTCCTACCAGTTCCTGATGCAGCGAATCCTCGTGATGCTGGAGCCACGGTCCTACCAGTTCCTGATGCAGCGAATCCTCGTGATGCTGGAGCCACGGTCCTACCAGTTCCTGATGCAGCGAATCCTCATGATGCTGGAGCCACGGTCCTACCAGTTCCTGATGCAGCGAATCCTCGTGATGCTGGAGCCACGGTCCTACCAGTTCCTGATGCAGCGAATCCTTGTGTAGGATTTTGAAAGAGATTTAATGCAGCTCGTATTCCAATTCAATCTGCATTTGCATGTCTCAACAGAAACGACTACTGGTGTAGTAGTAGTGGTGCGTTCAGCAGTATAAATCCGCTCCTTTCCGTAAACTCATTTACTATAATTAGGTATTCACTTTCAGTCAATTTGAAAACATCTTTAAGATAAGAGGATAGCCAGCAACGGACTATAATTTATTAAATTTATGCAACATTTGCATTTTCAGAAAGTATGAGGAGCATGGCAACCGGGGCTACTTGTTCTCCCCGGTTGCATTTGAGACTTTGGGCAGACCAGGGTCAGCAACAAGCCAGTTTCTCAAGGAAATCGGGAAAAGGATCCGGGAAGTGACACTGGAGCCAAGGTCCTACCAGTTCCCGATGCAGCGAATCCTCCTGACGCTGGAGCCACGGTCCTACCAGTTCCCGATGCAGCGAATCCTCCTGACGCTGGAGCCACGGTCCCACAAGTTCCCGATGCAGCGAATCCTCCTGAAGCTGGAGCCACGGTCCTACCACTTCCCGATGCAGCGAATCCTCCTGACGCTGGAGCCACGGTCCTACCAGTTCCCAATGCAGCGAATCCTCCTGACGCTGGAACCACGGTCCTACCAGTTCTTGATGCAGCGAATCCTCGTGATGCTGGAGCCACGGTCCTACCAGTTCCTGATGCAGCGAATCCTCGTGATGCTGGAGCCACAGTCCTACCAGTTCCCGATGCAGCGAATCCTCCTGACGCTGGAGCCAAGGTCCTACCAGTTGCTGATGCAGCGAATCCTCGTGACGCTGGAGCCAAGGTCCTACCAGTTCCCGATGCAGCGAATCTTCGTGACATTGGAGCCACAGTCCTACCAGTTCCTGATGCAGCGAATCCTCGTGATGCTGGAGCCACGGTCCTACCAGTTCCTGATGCAGCGAATCCTCCTGACGCTGGAGCCACGGTCCTACCAGTTCCTGATGCAGCGAATCCTTGTGACATTGGAGCCACAGTCCTACCAGTTCCTGATGCAGCGAATCCTCGTGATGCTGGAGCCACGGTCCTACCAGTTCCTGATGCAGCGAATCCTCCTGACGCTGGAGCCACGGTCCTACCAGTTCCTGATGCAGCGAATCCTCCTGACGCTGGAGCCACGGTCCTACCAGTTCCTGATGCAGCGAATCCTCCTGACGCTGGAGCCACGGTCCTACCAGTTCTTGATGCAGCGAATCCTCGTGATGCTGGAGCCACGGTCCTACCAGTTCCTGATGCAGCGAATCCTCGTTATGATGGAGCCACGGTCCTACCAGTTCCTGATGCAGCGAATCCTCGTGATGCTAGAGCCACGGTCCTACCAGTTCCTGATGCAGCGAATCCTCGTGATGCTGGAGCCAAGGTCCTACCAGTTCCTGATGCAGCGAATCCTCGTGATGCTGGAGCCACGGTCCTACCAGTTCCTGATGCAGCGAATCCTCGTGATGCTGGAGCCACGGTCCTACCAGTTCCTGATGCAGCGAATCCTCGTGATGCTGGAGCCACGGTCCTACCAGTTCCTGTTGCACGAATCCTCGTGATGCTGGAGCCACGGTCCTACCAGTTCCTGATGCAGCGAATCCTCGTGATGCTGGATCCACGGTCCTACCAGTTCCCGATGCAGCGAATCCTCGTGATACTGGAGCCACGGTCCTACCAGTTCTTGATGCAGCGAATCCTCGTGATGCTCGAGCCACGGTCCTACCAGTTCCTGATGCTGCGAATCCTCGTGATGCTGGAGCCACGGTCCTACCAGTTCCTGATGCAGCGAATCCTCGTGATGCTGGAGCCACGGTCCTACCAGTTCCTGAGGCAGCGAATCCTCGTGATGCTGGAGCCACGGTTCTACCAGTTCCCGATGCAGCGAATCCTCGTGACGCTGGAGCCACGGTCCTACCAGTTCCTGATGCAGCGAATCCTCGTGACACTGGACCCACGGTCGCACCAGTTCCTGCAGCGAATCCTCGTGACGCTGGAGCCACAGTCCTACCAGTTCCTGATGCAGCGAATCCTCGTGACACTGGAGCCACGGTCGCATCAGTTCCTGCAGTGAATCCTCGTGACGCTGGAGCCACAGTCCTACCAGTTCCCAATGCAGCGAATCCTCGTGACACTGGAGCCACAGTCGCACCAGTTCCTGCGGCGAATCCTCGTGACACTGGAGCCACGGTCGCACCAGTTCCTGCAGCAAATCTTCATGACGCTGGAGCGACAGTCCTACCAGTTCCTGATGCAGAGAATCCACGTGACATTGGAGCCATGGTCCTACCAGTTCCTGGTGCAGCGAATCCACGTGACGCTGGAGCCACGGTCCTACCAGTTCCTGCAGCAAATCCTCGTGACGCTGGAGCCACAGTCCTACCAGTTCCCGATGCAGCGAATCCCCGTGACGTTGGAGCCACGGTCCTACCACTTCCTGTAGCAAATCCTCGTGACGCTGGAGCCACAGTCCTACCAGTTCCTGATGCAGGGAATCCTCGTGACATTGGAGCCATGGTCCTACCAGTTCCTGGTGCAGCAAATCCTCGTGACGCTGGAGCCACGGTCCTACCAGTTCCTGCAGCAAATCCTCGTGACGCTGGAGCCACAGTCCTACCAGTTCCCGATGCAGCGAATCCTCATGACGTTGGTGCCACAGTCCTACCAGTTCCTGTAGCAAATCCTCGTGACGCTGGAGCCATAGTCCTACCAGTTCCTGATGCAGCGAATCCTCGTGACATTGGATGCATGGTCCTACCAGTTCCTGGTGCGGCGACTCCTCGTGACGCTGAAGCCACGGTCCTACCAGTTCCTGCAGCGAATCCTTGTGACGCTGGAGCCAAGGTCCTACCAGTTCCTGATGCAGCGAGTCCTTGTGATGCTGGAGCCACGGTCCTACCAGTTCCTGATGCAGCGAATCCTCGTGATGCTGGAGCCATGGTCCTACCAGTTCCTGATGCAGCGAATCCTCGTGATGCTGGAGCCACGGTCCTACCAGTTCGAGATGCAGCGAATCCTCATGACGCTGGAGCCACGGTCCCACCAGTTCCTGAGGCAGTGAATCCTCGTGACACTGGAGCCACGGTCCTACCAGTTCCCGATGCAGCGAATCCTCGTGACCCTGGAGCCATAGTCCTACCAGTTCCCGATGCAGCGAATCCTCGTGATGCTGGAGCCATAGTCCTACCAGTTCCCGATGCAGTGAATTCTCGTGATACTGGAGCCATGGTCCTACCAGTTCCCGATGCAGTGAATCCTCATGACGTGGGAGCCACAGTCCTACCAGTTCCCGATGCAGTGAATCCTCATGACCCTGGAGCCACGGTCCTACCAGTTCCCGATGCAGCGAATCCTCATGATGCTAGAGCCACGGTCCTACGAGTTCCCGATGCACCGAATCCTCGTCACGCTGGAGCCACGGTCCTACCAGTTCCTGATGCAGCGAATCCTCGTGACGCTGGAGCCACAGTCCTACCAGTTCCTAATGCAGTGAATCCTCGTGCCACTGGAGCCACGGTCCTACCAGTTCTTGATGCTGCGAATCCTCATGATGCTGGAGCCATGGTCCTACCAGTTCCCGATGCGGTGAATCCTCATGACGTTGGAGCCATGGTCCTACCAGTTCCTGATGCAACGAATCCTCGTGACGCTGGAGCCACGGTCCTACCAGTTCCTGATGAAGGGAATCTTCGTGATGCTGGAGCCACGGTCCTACCTGTTCCTGATGCAGCGAATCCTCATTGCGCTGGAGGCACGGTCCTACCAGTTCCAGATACAGCGAATCCTCGTGGCGCTGGAGCCACGGTCCTACCAGTTCCTGATGCAGCGAATCCTTGTGACGCTGGAGCCACGGTCCTACCAGTTCCTGATGCAGCGAATCCTCGTGACGCTGGAGCCACAGTCCTACCAGTTCCTAATGCAGTGAATCCTCGTGCCACTGGAGCCACGGTCCTACCAGTTCTTGATGGTGCGAATCCTCATGATGCTGGACCCATGGTCCTACCAGTTCCCGATGCGGTGAATCCTCATGACGTTGGAGCCATGGTCCTACCAGTTCCTGATGCAACGAATCCTCGTGGCGCTGGAGCCACGGTCCTACCAGTTCCTGATGCAGGGAATCTTCGTGATGCTGGAGCCACGGTCCTACCTGTTCCTGATGCAGCGAATCCTCATTGCGCTGGAGGCACGGTCCTACCTGTTCCAGATACAGCGAATCCTCGTGGCGCTGGAGCCACGGTCCTACCAGTTCCTGATGCAGCGAATCCTCGTGACGCTGGAGCCATAGTCCTACTAGTTCCTGATACAGCGAATCCTCGTGAGGCTGGAGCCACGGTCCTACCAGTTCGAGATGCAGAGAATCCTCATGATGCTGGAGCCACGGTCCCACCAGTTCCTGAGGCAGTGAATCCTCGTGACACTGGAGCCACGGTCCTACCAGTTCCCGATGCAGCGAATCCTCGTGACCCTGGAGCCATAGTCCTACCAGTTCCCGATGCAGCGAATCCTCGTGATGCTGGAGCCATAGTCCTACCAGTTCCCGATGCAGTGAATTCTCGTGATACTGGAGCCATGGTCCTACCAGTTCCCGATGCAGTGAATCCTCATGACGTGGGAGCCACAGTCCTACCAGTTCCCGATGCAGTGAATCCTCATGACCCTGGAGCCACGGTCCTACCAGTTCCCGATGCAGCGAATCCTCATGATGCTAGAGCCACGGTCCTACGAGTTCCTGATGCACCGAATCCTCGTCACGCTGGAGCCACGGTCCTACCAGTTCCTGATGCAGCGAATCCTCGTGACGCTGGAGCCACAGTCCTACCAGTTCCTAATGCAGTGAATCCTCGTGCCACTGGAGCCACGGTCCTACCAGTTCTTGATGCTGCGAATCCTCATGATGCTGGACCCATGGTCCTACCAGTTCCCGATGCGGTGAATCCTCATGACGTTGGAGCCATGGTCCTACCAGTTCCTGATGCAACGAATCCTCGTGACGCTGGAGCCACGGTCCTACCAGTTCCTGATGAAGGGAATCTTCGTGATGCTGGAGCCACGGTCCTACCTGTTCCTGATGCAGCGAATCCTCATTGCGCTGGAGGCACGGTCCTACCAGTTCCAGATACAGCGAATCCTCGTGGCGCTGGAGCCACGGTCCTACCAGTTCCTGATGCAGCGAATCCTCGTGACGCTGGAGCCACGGTCCTACCAGTTCCTGATGCAGCGAATCCTCGTGACGCTGGAGCCACAGTCCTACCAGTTCCTAATGCAGTGAATCCTCGTGCCACTGGAGCCACGGTCCTACCAGTTCTTGATGCTGCGAATCCTCATGATGCTGGACCCATGGTCCTACCAGTTCCCGATGCGGTGAATCCTCATGACGTTGGAGCCATGGTCATACCAGTTCCTGATGCAACGAATCCTCGTGGCGCTGGAGCCACGGTCCTACCAGTTCCTGATGCAGGGAATCTTCGTGATGCTGGAGCCACGGTCCTACCTGTTCCTGATGCAGCGAATCCTCATTGCGCTGGAGGCACGGTCCTACCTGTTCCAGATACAGCGAATCCTCGCGGCGCTGGAGCCACGGTCCTACCAGTTCCTGATGCAGCGAATCCTCGTGACGCTGGAGCCATGGTCCTACTAGTTCCTGATGCAGCGAATCCTCGTGAGGCTGGAGCCACGGTCCTACCAGTTCGAGATGCAGCGAATCCTCATGACGCTGGAGCCACGGTCCCACCAGTTCCTGATGCAGCGAATCCTCGTGATGCTGGAGCCACGGTCCTACCAGTTCCTGATGCAGCGAATCCTCGTGATGCTGGAGCCACGGTCCTACCAGTTCCTGATGCAGCGAATCCTCGTGATGCTGGAGCCACGGTCCTACCAGTTCCTGATGCACGAATCCTCATGATGCTGGAGCCACGGTCCTACCAGTTCCTGATGCAGCGAATCCTCGTGATGCTGGATCCACGGTCCTACCAGTTCCCGATGCAGCGAATCCTCGTGATGCTGGAGCCACGGTCCTACCAGTTCCTGATGCAGCGAATCCTCGTGATACTGGAGCCACGGTCCTACCAGTTCCTGATGCAGCGAATCCTCGTGATGCTGGATCCACGGTCCTACCAGTTCCCGATGCAGCGAATCCTCGTGATGCTGGAGCCACGGTCCTACCAGTTCCTGATGCAGCGAATCCTCGTGATGCTGGAGCCACGGTCCTACCAGTTCCTGATGCAGCGAATCCTCGTGATGCTGGAGCCACGGTCCTACCAGTTCCTGATGCAGCGAATCCTCGTGATGCTGGAGCCACGGTTCTACCAGTTCCCGATGCAGCGAATCCTCGTGACGCTGGAGCCACGGTCCTACCAGTTCCTGATGCAGCGAATCCTCGTGACACTGGACCCACGGTCGCACCAGTTCCTGCAGCGAATCCTCGTGACGCTGGAGCCACAGTCCTACCAGTTCCTGATGCAGCGAATCCTCGTGACACTGGAGCCACGGTCGCACCAGTTCCTGCAGTGAATCCTCGTGACGCTGGAGCCACAGTCCTACCAGTTCCCAATGCAGCGAATCCTCGTGACACTGGAGCCACAGTCGCACCAGTTCCTGCGGCGAATCCTCGTGACACTGGAGCCACGGTCGCACCAGTTCCTGCAGCAAATCTTCATGACGCTGGAGCGACAGTCCTACCAGTTCCTGATGCAGAGAATCCACGTGACATTGGAGCCATGGTCCTACCAGTTCCTGGTGCAGCGAATCCTCGTGACGCTGGAGCCACGGTCCTACCAGTTCCTGCAGCGAATCCTCGTGAAGCTGGAGCCACAGTCCTACCAGTTCCCGATGCAGCGAATCCCCGTGACGTTGGAGCCACGGTCCTACCACTTCCTGTAGCAAATCCTCGTGACGCTGGAGCCACAGTCCTACCAGTTCCTGATGCAGGGAATCCTCGTGACATTGGAGCCATGGTCCTACCAGTTCCTGGTGCAGCAAATCCTCGTGACGCTGGAGCCACGGTCCTACCAGTTCCTGCAGTAAATCCTCGTGACGCTGGAGCCACAGTCCTACCAGTTCCCGATGCAGCGAATCCTCATGACGTTGGTGCCACAGTCCTACCAGTTCCTGTAGCAAATCCTCGTGACGCTGGAGCCATAGTCCTACCAGTTCCTGATGCAGCGAATCCTCGTGACATTGGATGCATGGTCCTACCAGTTCCTGGTGCGGCGACTCCTCGTGACGCTGAAGCCACGGTCCTACCAGTTCCTGCAGCGAATCCTTGAGACGCTGGAGCCAAGGTCCTACCAGTTCCTGATGCAGCGAGTCCTCGTGATGCTGGAGCCACGGTCCTACCAGTTCCTGATGCAGCGAATCCTCGTGATGCTGGAGCCATGGTCCTACCAGTTCCTGATGCAGCGAATCCTCGTGATGCTGGAGCCACGGTCCTACCAGTTCGAGATGCAGCGAATCCTCATGACGCTGGAGCCACGGTCCCACCAGTTCCTGAGGCAGTGAATCCACGTGACACTGGAGCCACGGTCCTACCAGTTCCCGATGCAGCGAATCCTCGTGACCCTGGAGCCATAGTCCTACCAGTTCCCGATGCAGCGAATCCTCGTGATGCTGGAGCCATAGTCCTACCAGTTCCCGATGCAGTGAATTCTCGTGATACTGGAGCCATGGTCCTACCAGTTCCCGATGCAGTGAATCCTCATGACGTGGGAGCCACAGTCCTACCAGTTCCCGATGCAGTGAATCCTCATGACCCTGGAGCCACGGTCCTACCAGTTCCCGATGCAGCGAATCCTCATGATGCTAGAGCCACGGTCCTACGAGTTCCCGATGCACCGAATCCTCGTCACGCTGGAGCCACGGTCCTACCAGTTCCTGATGCAGCGAATCCTCGTGACGCTGGAGCCACAGTCCTACCAGTTCCTAATGCAGTGAATCCTCGTGCCACTGGAGCCACGGTCCTACCAGTTCTTGATGCTGCGAATCCTCATGATGCTGGACCCATGGTCCTACCAGTTCCCGATGCGGTGAATCCTCATGACGTTGGAGCCATGGTCCTACCAGTTCCTGATGCAACGAATCCTCGTGACGCTGGAGCCACGGTCCTACCAGTTCCTGATGAAGGGAATCTTCGTGATGCTGGAGCCACGGTCCTACCTGTTCCTGATGCAGCGAATCCTCATTGCGCTGGAGGCACGGTCCTACCAGTTCCAGATACAGCGAATCCTCGTGGCGCTGGAGCCACGGTCCTACCAGTTCCTGATGCAGCGAATCCTTGTGACGCTGGAGCCACGGTCCTACCAGTTCCTGATGCAGCGAATCCTCGTGACGCTGGAGCCACAGTCCTACCAGTTCCTAATGCAGTGAATCCTCGTGCCACTGGAGCCACGGTCCTACCAGTTCTTGATGCTGCGAATCCTCATGATGCTGGACCCATGGTCCTACCAGTTCCCGATGCGGTGAATCCTCATGACGTTGGAGCCATGGTCCTACCAGTTCCTGATGCAACGAATCCTCGTGACGCTGGAGCCACGGTCCTACCAGTTCCTGATGCAGGGAATCTTCGTGATGCTGGAGCCACGGTCCTACCTGTTCCTGATGCAGCGAATCCTCATTGCGCTGGAGGCACGGTCCTACCTGTTCCAGATACAGTGAATCCTCGTGGCGCTGGAGCCACGGTCCTACCAGTTCCTGATGCAGCGAATCCTCGTGACGCTGGAGCCATGGTCCTACTAGTTCCTGATGCAGCGAATCCTCGTGAGGCTGGAGCCACGGTCCTACCAGTTCGAGATGCAGCGAATCCTCATGACGCTGGAGCCACGGTCCCACCAGTTCCTGAGGCAGTGAATCCTCGTGACACTGGAGCCACGGTCCTACTAGTTCCTGATGCAGCGAATCCTCGTGAGGCTGGAGCCACGGTCCTACCAGTTCCCGATGCAGCGAATCCTCGTGACGCTGGAGCCACGGTCCTACCAGTTCCTGATGCAGCAAATCCTCGTGACGCTGGAGCCACGGTCCTACCAGTTCCTGATGCAGCGAATCCTCATGAGGCTGGAGCCACGGTCCAACCAGTTCCCCATGCTCAGTCAATCTTCATGACGCTGGAGCCACGGTCCTACCAGTTCCTGATGCGGTGAATCCTCGTGATGCTGGAGCCACGGTCCTACCAGTTCCTGATGCAGCGAATCCTCGTGATGCTGGAGCCACGGTCCTACCAGTTCTTGATGCAGCTAATCCTCGTGAGGTGGGAGCCATGGTCCTACCAGTTTCTGA
Organism: Nemertoderma westbladi; assembly: GCA_032718475.1. NCBI lineage: Eukaryota > Metazoa > Xenacoelomorpha > Nemertodermatida > Nemertodermatidae > Nemertoderma > Nemertoderma westbladi. The sequence continues at coordinate 32,196 of JAUCBJ010007397.1, forward strand.
TGCAGCGAATCCTCATGATGCTGGAGCCACGGTCCTACCAGTTCCTGATGCAGCGAATCCTCATGACGCTGGAGCCACGGTCCTACCAGTTCCTGATGCAGCGAATCCTCATCGCAATTCACCAGGGGAATGCTGCATCAGTAATGGGGACGATGGACTGCATAGATGGAGATGGGGGGATTTATTAGCAGTACTTAAATGCCCGCCTCACCGCCGGTCCTGTACAGTAAAATTACCCATTGATTTTGAAAATCTCTGTTAAAATGGGATTTAGTTAAAAATTATTAGTTTATAGTAATTAATATCACTGATTTTAAGGTAAATTAATGTTAAGTCTGTTATTTAAGGTATTTTACGTCTGTCTGCCTGTCTAACTACTGTATTCATGTTGAATTTGTGTTTATTTACTTTTGCTTAGATCTCCATTAATTATTGCCATTTGTGGCAATGGCCGATGTACATTTTGTAACATAAATATCTATCATTCTGCTATCATTAATCATATTCGAACCTATTTTGACATGCATCATATAAATTATATGATGACAGTAATATTTATGCTGTAATGTGTCAAACCTACTATCTATACCGCCTTGGATAAGGTAGAGTAGTTTATGACAGAATCATCTTTCGCCCCTTCGATTGATAATCTGATCGCTGATTGTATGTTACTCACAGGCAGTGATGATGCAAAGATGATTTTCACACCAATAGCGACTTAGGGATGAGGTAGATCAACATGCTTTTGTTGTTATCCTTGGAGGCTTCAATACATCTGTCTCTCTGCTCAAGTATTCCTTGTGTCTACAACACCATGTCAACCGCCATTCAGAAAATTTACAGGATTTCACCCTTTCCAAAGTACTGGCACACAGTTACAGAAGAAGCATATGCAACTGTATATACCCACACAGGTCCCAGTGGTCATGACGTGCGGAAAGCTGTAACTTTCTTTTCAAATTTTATTTAAAAAAAAAATTTGGATTTGGAGTATTGCTTACTCTTTTTAATATTATTGTTTTTTTGAGTTGATGGGATTACAAAAAAGTTTTTTCTTCAATTCATAAAGTTTAAAATAATTGCGCTGTTCACTGTTGCTTTATTTATTTTTTATTTAATATCGTTTCAATTAGGTACATTTTTAAGCACCTTGAAATATGCCCAGAAAGGCGCAATATAAATATATATTATTAAGTCGCAAATCGACTTGATACTGTTTCGGAGAAACTATGGGTAATTTACGGTTTGGCATTTCCAAACTGATCATCTTGTTATGTGCGGAAATAAACTCAGTCTTCCTTCTAACAATACTGTGTCCTCTGCTCGTCATGACTGCAGATTTCCCTGAAGTACCCTGCGGAGGTGTGACGAAAGTTCACTCTTAGGTTTCTCCACTGGTTTGAGAAGAACAACTTGCGAATGCTGTTAGTGATAGCGGCAATGACTTTCAAAGAAGAAGACAAATATCTCAAGTGCAATGAAATTGAATGGAAAATGGCTATGGAATGCAATATGGATTTTTCGCTTTACAATGAGAAAAACCTTCTCGAATCTACGTTGCACTCACTGTACGGTACATCATCAACCTCTGTGACACTGCGGAAGCGCGAAAGCAGACAATCACAGCACAAAATGAATCTCTAGCCACGAAGGACGAACTGATAACATCAAACCACATGCAGTACCTACGAGCCTAACCTCAAACAGGTACATTCACATGCAATGCTAATCACTGATCAATCACACAATTGCTACAATAGGGATGACTGCGGCAGCAACTTCGCTGCTTAACCCCAACGCCAACACCCCATAATGCTGTTATCCAACTCCTATACGGGGATGCCATGCAGGAGGTGGTCCTCTGCAAGCAGCCCCACCCCGGGCTCGACTCCCTTGGAAGGCCAATACACCTTATCCCACACACCATACATACATCTACATAGGTAACCTGGATCCAGCAGTCACTCTGGAGGCAGTTCAGGACTCCATAACAACTGAGAAAAAAAATTTGATCAAAAAATTAAAAAAAGACGCTTCATTATATTCTTTCTGCCTTTAATTTGCAACCAGGAAGACCGACTCTCTCGACCGTAGACACAACACTATGGAGCACTGGGATTACATATTTACAAAGGGTAAAAAAGGTAATCCCATGGAATATGGGAGGACTGAAAAGCCACCACCGCCCACTAACTTACTGTCTGGGATGTGGTAGACCAGACCCCAACTTAACCAGAAACTAGACCTAAATCGTTTTTTATATTCCACCTCTCAATGTATCTGGGTTCATATTGCCCCGAAAAAATAACCGTCCAGTAATGTAATGTTGTACTCCAATCAGCATACAGTGTTATGGGATCCCTAAACCATGTCCCGCTTTTCTCCATCGAAATCGGAATGGTAATATTTTATATGAAATTCGCAACAATAATCGCTACATAATATGCCATTCAACAGTTGTTCCGTTTCTCAAACAGATTTACAGAGAATCTTAATAAATTCGGATTACCTACATATCAGCCTAGTCCATTTTCTCGCCACCTCTAATCGATACTATGACAATTACAAACGCTATTATTGAGAAATTCCCTTATGTAATTCAGTGCCGACGGTTTAACTACATATAACCACGAGGAACCTGAAACAATCTACGCCGAGAAGAGATATTCCCATGGCCCTTTTGTTTACCATCTGCACCTGGAGACGGCCGGAGCAGCGATGTCGGCACATATTAACCCAGTGCACCTCCCACAGGTTTCACCACAAACTCTGTCGGAACACCCAACCATCATCGCTGCAAACTGTGAGTACAGATTTTGTGGAAACTCCTGCGAAAATCGATACCACGTTCTAGTATGCCCGGAGAGCCCTACTACAATATTTATACATTAATTTTGTTAATTAATTATATCAATAAATTAATATTAACTACAGTGTACTGTACAGTCTACTTTCTAGGTGTTTCTACTTACCTCTTTAAATAAGTACAGGAAAGGAGATGCGAATATTACTGATGTAATATATGACAAACAGACAAGGATGTGTTTTCGTTTATCACTAAATGACATCGGCTTTACAACAGCATAATACCTGAATAAAATAATATATATAATATGAATGGAAATAATTGAGAAACAACCAATAATATAATGCATAATATAATGCATAATATCATTTTTTTAATTGTATTGTTTATATCTTGTTAATTGTATTGTTTATATATTTTTAATTGTATTGTTCTGATAGGTGGTGGGAATTTGGTGCAGTTTTATATTTACTTTTTTATAATGAATGTGTTACTGCTAAAAGTGGCAAATTTCTATAATATATTTTAGGTATTGATTCATAATGTCATGCAACGAAAGAACTTTCCTGGTGCGGTCTGATTTCCAGATGGTATCCATTTTTGATAGAGCTACCCCATGACCCATGTCTTTCATGTTGTTATAGAATCTATCCATCACCCAATAGGAAGTCAATGTTATTTACATACATACTACACGAAGTGGGGCCTTCGCGCAGCACGTGACTTAAATTTAATTTAAGTACTAATTCGAAAGTATTACTGTATTAGCAAATTTTAAGCGGATTTCGCCTAATCACTTTTTACCTCTTTCATTTCTATTCAGACATTTCTGACTCTAGCGGTATAGTGAGAACTGAAGATGGATTAGGGTCTCCAGCCCCACAAAGACACAGCCTATGGATGAATAGTACATACGTACATCGGCCAAGTTTCATCTTGAATAACGGATAACGAAATGAGAGACGGATCTCACTTTCAGAAATTTCGTCGTATAGCGGCAGACCGATTAAATCTCCCCCCCCCACAAAGACGCAGCATGTGGTCCAGAATATATGGCAAGATTCAGCTTAAACTGATTAAAATCAATGAGACGGGAGAATCTATTCACTTTCAGGCATAAAGTAGTCCTATAGCGGGTGACTGTTGAACTGATTTTCAACAAAACAAATTTTCAACTTGGCAGCTTTAAATTCGACAAAGTTATAAGCATGTCAATATCATAACGACGACAACGATTTCACTTTCAGACATTTGGCCCTCTAGCGGCAGACTGGAGAACTGCAGATGGATTCGCCTCCTTTGAAAGTCACAGCTAATGGTCTAATACATATCTGCCAAGTTTCAGCTTAAACGGATTAAAAGCAAAGAAATGGGAGGGCATTTAATGTTTAGACATGTGGCCCTCTAGCGGGAGACCATTGCACTGATGGTGTCTGAAAGTCTCTCAAAAATCTCAACTTTAGCTCATATTGATACCTACAAATTTTCAACTTGGCAGCTTTAAATCCGACAAAGTAGCGGCAGACTGGAGAACTGCAGATGGATTCGCCTCCTTTGAAAGTCACAGCTAATGGTCTAATACATATCTGCCAAGTTTCAGCTTAAACGGATTAAAAGCAAAGAAATGGGAGGGCATTTAATGTTTAGACATGTGGCCCTCTAGCGGGAGACCATTGCACTGATGGTGTCTGAAAGTCTCTCAAAAATCTCAACTTTAGCTCATATTGATACCTACAAATTTTCAACTTGGCAGCTTTAAATCCGACAAAGTTATTAGCATGTCAAAATCGTAACGACGACAACGATTTCACTTTCAGACCTTTGGCCCTCTAGCGGCAGACTGGAGAACTGCAGATGGATTCGCCTCCTTTGAAAGTCACAGCTAATGGTCTAATACATATCTGCCAAGTTTCAGCTTAAACGGATTAAAAGCAAAGAAATGGGAGGGCATTTAATGTTTAGACATGTGGCCCTCTAGCGGGAGACCATTGCACTGCTGGTGTCTGAAAGTCTCTCAAAAATCTCAACTTTTGCTCATATTGATACCTACATATTTTCAACTTGGCAGCTTTAAATCCGACAAAGTTATTAGCATGTCAAAATCGTAACGACGACGACGACGACAACGACGACGACGACAACGACGACGACGACGACGACAACTATTTGCATAAATTGACCCACCCCCTAACAGTGTCAATTCGCTAAGGCTCCGCCAACTTCGTGGCTCGCCCCACATACATCGGCCCTACACTTCTATTATGGAAAGTGTATGTCTAAACCTCTGAATGATATTTAGATTAAAAGCATAAAAGTAGCACATCTTTTAAATGTTTCTCAACATTATTTATGTAATTAATTGACTTTCCCCCAGCGCAACCATATAGGCATTACAATGTATGTCTGTATCTCTGAATGTCATCTCTTCTAGCCACATTCATTGCAACACTTTTATTATCATTCAGTTCCATTCCTTGCCCAGTGAGTGAGTGGGACTGTGGTAGTATCTTTTATATAATTACGTTGGGTGGCTGTGCAAATAATCACTCCACTCTCAACCAACAGCGTGTGACAATTCGTTCTATTTTGGGTTGAACCCGGCATTCTCGCGGGAATTCCTGGCTTTATTCCGCCAGATACAATTAGAGTTTCATAGGTAATCTCCGCGCTTAACGAATGAGTGACCAGAAAGGAGAATCTTGCAAACTCACATTAAAATTTGACCCTCTGATCGTCATTGGCCCTTTTTCATCAGTTTAAATAGATATTATGCTGAAGCAGATGATCTTTTTTGAGGAATTTTGTCTCACACAACATTAGAATACTAAGTAATACGTAAGCTGAATGAGAAATGGAGTTTGTATTTGATATTTTAAATAACTTCTAATTAAATTTAAGCCGCTTCTTTTTCACTGGAAAAAGTTACCAATGAGCCAAATGATACCGGGTTTACAGTAAACACCTCTCAATAATAACAGGAACAGGTGTAACAAAAAGTGAGAACAAACTGGGATGACCATTGATCATCATATCTCGCCTGGCCGTTCATTGCCTTCCCTCAGGTCAAACAACAGGTGAGGCTGCATTACAGTAATTAATTTGAAATTTTTATTTAATTAAAAAATTTTTAAAATATGAAATTAAAAATCAATTGACCCCAACAATCCCAGTCTGAGCCGTAAATATAGCTAAGTATATAATTGTCTGCGTCGAAGCAATTTTAACTGTGCTGCCTTGAAAAACCACAGAATGAAGGAAAAATTCACTATTAGGGTCTCGATTATTGGATTACATCACATACATACACACACATACATACACATACATTACCGTACAATAATTTATAGATCAAATATTGTTTATGTATAATATTTCAAATTTCATCAATTTCGAATTCATGTTCCCACCTTGAAATGATAAAGACATGGATGGTATGTTTTTTGTGTGTTACTTACGTCCCCGCAGAATACAGAGCAAGACAATGCTCCTTAATTTATTTAACTAATTTAATTGTTTCCGATGTCCCAAGTTATTACTACTACAACAATCGGCGTACTGCATTGCAGCTGCATTATATATATATTACATATATATTAAGAATGCTGTGCCGGTCATGGCCGGTCTTGTCGACAAAATTGCACCGCCACAACTCCCTATCACCCATGACATTTGCTAGATCATCCGCATTTTCAAGGCCAGTCTCTTTAAAATGCGTCTCAAGAAAGTCATGGGCTGTCCACCATGCTTATTCACTCCATGAGGCAGCCAAAGCACAATATTATACACTGGAAGGTCCCCACGGCGAACGCAATGTCCTCCAAAGCGGAGGCGGTTCTGTTCAAGTGTCAAGCTAGCGGAGATTAATGAAACACCTTCAATGTTGTATAGAGTCTGGTTGGAGATGTGTTCATTGTACTTGACACAATGAACCCGGCGCAGCATTCTTGTATAAATGACATCCAGATATTTGGTATCCTCTGCAGTTAGAACCCAGCTTGGACTCCGAAATATTTCAGATGTCCCAAGTTAACGAACGTATTAATTCAAACTCGTCTCGGTTAAGGCCATAATATACCAATGTCCAATGTGAAATTAAGCTTCTTTATTAAAATAATATCGTGTATTATTGCACTATAAACTATTTTTCCTTTTTAACCTTTTTTAAACTATTTTCAATTTTTTACGAATTAACATAACAAAACAAAACAACATTTAACAATCCAAATATATGAAAACTTATTGAATATGGCAAATAATAATAAACATACAATTATGTATACATATAAAGGTGTTCAATAATGAAATCAGCGACCAGGGAAACCCATAGTGAATATTTTATCTAGGTGGTGTCTTTCCTTATATTTTGGCAGACACACAGACAGACACGTAGACAAACATACATTCTAAATTCCCTCAAAAATAGAAACTGGTATCGGAAATGAGAGCACCGCCTTCGAAAACCCCAATAGGGGTAATTTTAGTATTGTTGAGTGCTTCAAAGTGTTCGGTTCACCCTTCAACTTTAGTGAAACTTTTCAGCCTCAAATATAATTGAAGGCCAATTCTCGCTGCATGACCTGTTATTGAGTGCATCTTGATACATCTACAGTAGGCCTACATACGGCAGTAATCGAAAAATTATTCGAATTGGATACAAGAATTATAAATATTTTCATTCAAGAAATATGCATCACTGAGCATCCAATGGAAGGGAACTCACAACACTAATGAAATATGAAAACCTTCAAAAACTCTGATCTCAGTAATTATTACTTTCAACTGTAAAGGGTATATTCAATCAGAAGAATATATCAAGTCTCTACTAGGTATTGAGGCACCGATGTATTAGTGGTTTGAGGAGCATTGGCTTTCATATAGACATTAAAAATAAAGATAATGTGCCGAAGGGATATAAGGCATACTACACTGTTGCATATGATATTCATCCTCTAAATCTCGAGTGCGAGGAGAGGGGGGAGGGGGGGGGGGGGGGGGGGCAGTTATGTTCTTCAGAGATGCACTGATCCCATATTTCTCAACATTGCGAACTGATTCAGATTGGATAATTGCACTGTCCATAAAGAATTTATCTTGCTCATCCATCGGTCTTTATATGCCATAAAATGGTGGATTGGTCGAGGACCATCAAAACTATATCAAAGAGGTTGCTGCAATCGCGGCATTGCATTATGCAAATGACTGCAGAATGGAAGTCATAATATTAGGTGACCTCAACAGCAACATACTCTCTTAAGACAAATCCAATGACAATGAGAATAGTCAATCAGCAATATTTGAGGGCATTTTTGACTCTGAAAACATATTAGTACCCTTTGATTTATCTGCCACAACATCGGAATCAAAAACATTGGGATCGAATCATCTAGTGGCATCTGGTAATGTGTAATGTGTAATCTGTAATGATACCCATTCTAAAGAATGAGGACAGAGATATACATCTAACGAATAGTTATAGGGGAGTGTCCATTATCTAGCTAGATTCTGGCAAAACTCTGGCTGTTTAGTCACCTGGCATGGAAAGGAGACTATGCACTATTTGCAGACTATGTGGTGAGTGGATGGAAACTTCAGGCACTAGCTACTGGTAAATATTGCCTCTGATCAATTTTTCAAGGGAAAAAAGGCAATGAGATGCGGTGAGGGAACAATTTATACCGGTGGAATCCGGACGCGAAACGAAACGATACAACAACGTCGCTATTTTCAATTTAAAATTATATTAATATATTATTTATTTTAATCGAATTACGCCAATATGTAATAATTAATGCAGCTTTAATAATTAATTAATAAAATAAATGATAAAAGATAAATACTATATAATACTCTAATTATATATTATACAAATTTATTACAAAAACATTATACTTTTTTAAATATATTTATTATTAGGCCCACTGGTTCCTGGTTAACTTCTCCAGTATACTAGTAAACTGGTAGGAGCCAGTAGTGTTTAACTGCTCGGAGCCACTACTGGTGAACTGGTGGAAGCCACTGGTGAACTGGACGGAGCCACTACTGGTAAACTGGTCGGAGCCACTGGTGGACCAGTCTGAGCCAATATCAGCATATATAACTAGTCATAGTATAATGGGGTAGACGACTCGGAAATTTTTTTTCGAGTTTTAGTTGGTTTCATGTGAAAGAGCATGTGAAAAAACCCCAGAGAGCAATTTTACTTCAAAAAAATTAACATTTGCCGAGTTATAGCAATTTTAAAACGCAAAATTAGCAACATCGACTTTTAATTTAATATTTTTATTTATTTTTTTTATTTATATAGTTTTAATATTGTAGCTAGTGTTTTTATAAAATACCACAAAATCTTATTTTTGGATGCCATTTCAGATGCCATTACACCAACGCATGTGGTAGAAGTAAAATGTCCAACATCAAAACATGCCATTCAAAAATCTTATCTTACACAATCGAATATCGTAAGCGCTAAATTCATGTCACAAATCCAACTTCAAATGCTTCTTTGCAATAAACAATTGGCCTTGTTTAGTGTCGCAGATCCATCTTTTGAAATAAATGGCGAAGTGAAAATAGTTGAAGTATCATATGATTCCATATACATGCAAAGTTTACTGAAAAGTAGTCGTAGCTTCTGGAAGGAATATATATTTCCCAAAATTGTGAAAAAATAGATAATTAAAAAATGTAAATTATACAGTAGTTATAGTTCAACTAAATTCTGAATAATGCTGATTGTATTGAGATGGCAGCTGAAGATATTTTTACTACGTCATCCATTACAGCTACATGGACTAACTATCAATGCTTTTTGGAATTCAATAATTTAACTTGTATAAAAATAATTACAATCGAAAAAGTGCGAATCCACAATCCGTATCCGTAATCTAAGTTTTGAAGCTGAATAAAACATCAATAAGCTACTGGATTTCTACCACCTGGCAATTTTAGCTACAAAATATGTTTTATTTTTATAGCTAACAACTGTATAGTTTGGGGTAAATAAATATTATTCTGGAATAATTAACTTGTTATGAATCAATTTCCACATTAAGATATCAAATAATGTATTCTTAACACAACACAAAAACACACTAAATAAATATTAGCTACACAATTTATTTTAGTTACTAAGAGATTTATATTGTATAGTAACCAATGAACATTTACTGCTGCACTAGTGACGTCACTAGTGCAGTTTTATGAAACGGCCTGATTTTTCGATGTTGCTAATTTTACGTTTTAAAATCGCTATAACTCAGCCAATATTAATTTTTTTGAAGTAAAATTGCTCTCTGGGGTTTTTTTACATGCTCTTTCACATGAAACCAACGAAAACTCGAAAAACATTTTCCGAGTCGTCTACCCCATTATAATTAATTGTTCGTTGAGATTGCTTGCAGTTTTGCGGCAAAAGGCCCCATTCGGTGTAACTAATAATGTGCTTGTCTGGACTAAACATAAATAAATAAAATACATGGTAATTTGAGGGTCACGTTTACACATTGAAAGACAATAATATCTAAAACACGGTTGCCCCAACAATTCCAACAAAGAACAATTTAATAGAACAATAAACATCAGCCCCATTATTTGCGTAATTACATTTACTTAAGGTTTTTGGCTTCACACTGCTATTATGGGAGGCTTACTTGTCAACATGTTTTGGTTTTGAGTCAAGGTTATAGGTATAGATAACGACGATGGACAAACACACGTGACAATGACAGCTATTGGATGCCTGGAGCGACAGGATGTCTCCAGATATGTTTCTGCTACTTCAGACATGGGCGCGTCCAATTATTCCTTATATTTCTTACGATTTATGTCAATACATTTTGCCATAACGATAAATAAACATGACCCTTGTTATTTATTTACAATGTATCTATTATAATCAATATTTTAGAAAGATAAATATGACAAATTAATAATGTTATGAAATATGTAGCAACTGATTCCGGATTAAAGTGAAAATAGGGATGGGTGATTGATGCCTCTGGGTGATGATGTCTGGTTCTCGTTCTGGTGGTGGTGTGTGTTAATTCCAGAATGATTAAACTAAGTTATCATATATTTGTGGTGATATCTGTGGGTGTGCTGATTGATTCCTGTATGTAATGTGATGGATGGTACATAATTTGTTGGTGTGCGTGTCTGAGTGATGATACTAAGCTGCAAAACATGTGTTGTGAGTGCTGAATCCTAAGTGATTATACTGCGTTGTTATACATGAGTAGTGAGTGGCCCTCGGACAATCCCCCCTCTCCCATAGCTAGCGCGTAGCATAAGGATAAGGTCGATCAAATTATTGTTCTCTGTGACCAAGGTAATATTATAATTTGATTTTAAGAAAATCAGGCATTTTTTAGAAAATTAAAAAAATTGCATATTTGTTGAAAATCATTAATATTATGGATGATAATTTATCCTTATCCTTATCATAATTATTGTTCTAATGTAATCCATTGGCCTCACTTATTTATCATTATGAATAGTAAATGAGAGCCGATCTGTATATTTCACAATTGCAGATAACTACGATTTGAATAAGAAACACTTTCGGGTGAGTGGGCTGTGCAATAATACGCTTTATTATCGTCTATTCCAATTAAACCTAAAGCCTACCACATCGACGTATTATATCTTATATTTTACAAGGGTCATAATCCATAATAATTAATCTATACTGCTCGTGATGTTTCGAGGGTGAAAATATAAGTGTGGCTACGCCTATCTCAGTTTCTCTATCCTTTTCCCCCATTAAATAACAAGTCACGGTTCCCGTTCCCTGGCTTGCCTTGGTGGGTGGGCATTGTGCATAGGTTATTATCTACACTTAGTTTACATTAGACAGTAGAGAAATAAATTTCATAGTGCCGGAAACAAAATTTCACACTCAGAGTCGTAATCTAGCAGAGAGGTGATAATATTAGAAAACACGGTTGGGTGCATCCATCCCCCCGTACAACCTTCGCCCGCGTCCTATCTTCCCCCCGCACAACCGTCGCCGGGGGAACCTTCGCCCGCAAGGCAATCTTCGCGCGCAAGCAACCTTCGCCCAATAAGATTTGTGTTGGTAACCATTTTAGTAACAAATTGAGGGAAAGGAGCAGGTTACAGAGACGGCTTTTTCTAACCAAAACAATAATTATTAATTGGGCGAAGGTCGCTCGCGGACGTAGATTGCCTGCGGGCGAAGGTTTCTGCGGGCGAAGGTTTCTGCCGGGCGATAGTTGCTCATTTTGAGGGCGAAGATTGCTCCGGGCGAATATTAGAGTCGGGCGAATCTTTCTCGCGGGCGAGGTTTGCTGCGTACCGAGAAGACTAGAAAGATAAACATGTGAAACAACAGTTAGTTTATGTTAGTTAGGGAGTCGAGCGGGCGAAGGTTTTCCCCGGGCGAAGGTTGGACGCGGGCAAAGGTTGTACGCGGGCGAAGGTTGCACCCAACCATCTTGCAGCTATGCCAGTGATTAATGTTAGCAATAATTACAGTTTAATACTGAATTCCAATACGCACTATTTCACTCTAAAGTATGAGCATTGCCGTAGAATTCTTTGCTGCAGAATAAAGATGACATTATCTAAGGTAAAGGTAATAATGAGAGAGGTACTCCGATTTCTAACACTGTTAACCTAATCCAGGGTATTATACCATCTTACTTGCATTGCATATTAATTACCGGGTACCGGTACCGTTAACAATAATTTGAAAGTTTCCGATTAGCAGCAGCTGTATAATAATATCCAACAGAGGCAGGTTAACGGCCTCTGCCGGTAAAGTCATATGGTTTTATTCAGTAATAGTAATTACTTTAATCTCATTATAATTGAGTTGAGGTTATCTTATCTTCCAAGAATTACAAATTGGTACGAATTGCAAGTCATTTAGTGGGATTCTTGTTTTGTAAATAAATAATGACTTTAACACAATCAGTTAAGTAAAGAGCAAAAACCCTTATAACAACGATATTCTAACTTGGCTATCAGATGAACCGCAAAGGAAGTCTGCTACTGCACAGGGCCAAATTCCCGAATGAAGCGGACAAAAACACAACACTGGTTCAACACCCAGCGAAGGGGTCTCTTTTTTTCTCCGGAGTATTCAACTTATACTTAGTTATATATTTTCTTATATTAGCCCTTTTCACTATTTCCTCTGCACTTAAGATAATTAAATAAAAATTAATCCAAACTAAATCCCTGAAGTTCAGTTACTATCGAGGTACCTCACTCAATTCAATCAATCTGAATACTCTACATCTACTATTGTCGCATATCCCATCTCTGTGAATTAATATTTTCTTCGACTTAACTATGTTATTTATAAATGGGATAATCTTTTATGCTCGTTTAAGCCAAGGAATTCCCTGTTCACAGCCGGGTGATCTTCCACAATAATACATTCCACTCTGTTTCCTAAAGGAATGCGTGGGTGATCATGGGTGATCATTCACAGTAAACCCTTTCAAACTTTTTCAGAAGTTTCCTTGGTTCCAATTTATCGACCATTTTTATTTATACTATCTAATATATATAAATCTGCTCAGTTTGTAAGTTTTATTTATACTATCTAATATATATAAATCTGCTCAGTTTGTAAGTTTTATTTATACTATCTAATATATATAAATCTGCTCAGTTTGTATGTATTTATGTCCATCGATATACGTCGTCAGATCTCGCTCTAATTCCTTGCTTTGTGGCTCATTCGATGCGTATTAACACGATGCAGACAGCTGTCACTGTCTCCGGGTGTTATTTTACACGTTTATTGTTTGCGTGAGGTCGAGGTAGGCTTAACAGTTCAGTCCTGTAGTCTGTCACTCTACAAATTGGGGCTTATCTTGACTCTACAGTATCTTAAACGTCTACGTGATGCATATCGTCATAAGCACGTGAACGTGAACCGTCATTATCTCAAAGCTAATTTTACGCATATGCCCAGCCCAGATGCCTGTATGCCCTTGGTGAATGCATATTTGTTGTCAAATTGGGCTATTCTCTAGTCGTTTTCGGCCAAATTGCTGGTCAACAGGCAGGAAACTGTATTACTGTACTGTATTACATCAGTTGCACCATCAGACTCAGTCTGTTCTAACTGACACTTTGCAGATATATACCTGACCATAGGTTTGGAAGGACACTGACCAGTCTGCGTTTCCCCAGTCTACCGCTAGATGGCGAAATATCTGAAAGTGAACATCTTCTCCAACTTTGTTATTTACAATCCCTTTAGACTGATACTTGCTAGCATCTACTACAGCATATAGGCTGTATCTTTACAGAAATGCAGCGCCGTCTGCATTACACCAGTCTGCAGGATAGAATGAGAAATTTCTGAAAGTTAACATTTTCTCGAACTTTTGTTATTTACTTACAATTGCTGTTAAGCTGAAACTTGACAGTATCTCCTAGGGAGGTGGGGTTTTACTGTATTTCATGATGTTATGAATCTGTTCCATATGCAGTTCTCCAATCTGCCACGCATTTCTCAACATATTCACGTATCATCTGTACATGGACTAGAAAGCTGTGGCCCGAAGGGCCACAGGCTTTCTAGTTATAAATTTAAGAAAGAAGCAGGTTGCAGTGGCATGGTAACACCCTCTACCGGCTCCAGAAGTCGAGGAAATCCAGCTAAGTACCACCGAACTGCTCTAGACTTTGCTGATGACTTCGGAGAACTCTCAGAATCAGTAGAGTAAGCTGAACGACTCCTCAGCTCAATAGAACAGGCTGCATCTAGTTTTGGTCATTTTGTTAATTACAAGAAGACCAAAATTGTGACAGTTAACTTCGACCGTCATCAGGAGATGACTGAAAGCATGAGCATAAGCTCAACGGATGGTATGCTTGAGCATGTGGACGACTTCTGTTACATGGGATCTGAATCAGAAAGTCAAGTGAGGACCTTCGAATATATAAGGGACCTCATTGAATGGACTGTTCGAGATTTAGAAACCACATTGAATACGTCGGAAACTTAATGTTCGACTATTTAGGGAAGCAGTAGTACCAATACTCCTATGGGAGTCCATGCTGGGCTCGAACTGCTAAGATACCAAATACTGGAATCTTAGCTACGCCGGCTTAGCTACAACACACATATCTCCAACTACACTCCCATTGGTCCCTCCAAGCTTGAGAATTGAACAGAGCCGCTCCCTCTTTGCAGGACATTGCTTTCGCCGTGAGGTCCAGCCTGTGCACAATATTGAGCTTTGGTAGCCCTCATTGAGAAACATCCCCATGACCTTCTTGAGACGCATCTTAAAGGACACTGGCCTGAAGATACCGGATAATCTCTCGAATGTCATGGGGGATAGGGAGTTGTGGCGGCGCAATTTCGTCGACAAGCCGGCACAGCATTCTTAATGAACGATGCATCACATCATCTCAATGTGCAAGCCGATTATAGAAAAAAAAAAAAATAATAATAATAATAATAATAATAATAATAATAATAATAATAATAATAATAATAATAATAATAATAATAATAATAATAATAATAATAATAATAATAATAATAATAATAATAATAATAATAATAATAATAATAATAATAATAATAATAATAATAATAATAATAATAATAATAATAATAATAATAATAATAATAATAATAATAATAATATTAATAATAATTTATAGATAGGTTGCGCAATATAAAATTATTATGTAAGTTTAAACTCACCTGTCAATACTCATAATCACTAGATTATTCGTTGATAATAGAATCGTAAAACACTGAATAAATCGAAGTATTTTACACATCGCGTCTCCGGCGTACCATTCCAACGTCGCACGCCAAATCCCGTCGTGCAGACAATTAAACAGACCAACCAGACAATCGGCAATGGCTAAGTGCATAATGAAATAATTAACGCGCGATTCGCGTCTTTTGGATCTCAAAGTCACCAGGATTATTGCGCAGTTCGATGTTATTATAATCACGAATAAAACCCAAAGTATTATCTGTTGTTCGACGTTGTATTGGCTGTACATTGAATGCAGTTCTGTGTTGTTTACTGCAGGTTCGGTATACCCCATGGTACATAGATATTTATTTACACAGTTATATTTTTATAAACATAAATAAATATTACTAGGCCTATCAAATGATAAAATTGAAAATTAAGCCAAAAAAAACTTAATAATAGAAAACTCAGTGGAAATTCTAGACCTGTTCACCCAATCAATATGCGTAATAATTATTATCATACGTAAAGCAACTTTACCACGTCATGATACAGTACGGGTGGTTTGCTACACGAACGAACATAGCGAGTGAATGAAAATAAATCGTCGGAGTAAATTAATGAACACAAACGATTAGGGTATAATTTTTTGTAGTGACAATCTGATTGGCTGCATCAGTGGACATTGACAATCAAGTGGACATGTCTTTCAGTTTGTACCCGATGGCCCAAGCTGAGTAAGCTAATTTCGAATGTCTGCCAGCTCTACTCTACCTGTATTTATCTGTGCAAAGAGTATAACAATAGACAATTAATAGTTTCGTGTTTCACACGTTCACAGATTACGCTTTACTTCACTAATTTGTACACAATTACCTGTAAAAGCCGCCACAATAGTACCCAGGTGGTTATTTGAGGTTTGTAATCGAACAGAAACTAGAATAAATGGAAATGGAAGAAATCACACAGGTGATAAATTCCCTTTTTATAATGAAGTGCATATAATTTCCATGTCATTATTTTTCATTAGATAGTTGGAAACAAATAAATCATGTAAATACAGGCTACCACTACAACCATTGCCACTGCTCAGAATAACATAACAATACCTTAACATAACTATAACATACCGCGTAATTTACATCTTATTACAAAAGTCGCAATAATGAAAAGGAATCAATAATAGAAATGATCAACAGCCTGAACTCCAGGGGCGATGAGCAATTGCCTCCGTTAAGCCTCTGTTAAGCTAACAGAGAAGATTTGTTCGCTGATAATTTTAGTCGGTGAGTTATTGGCAATGTTAGTTCTCTGTCTGATAAGTCACTGTTAAAGGGTGAGTTTTACGTTCACTGTTAGTTCTCTGTTAACTAACCGAGAACATTTTCCTTAACAGAGGTAAAACCTCTGTTAAGGCTATTAGCAGAAGCACGAAAGTTGTTCTTCAATCAATTGTGTTCATAAATTATGAATTTAGGCTTAATTTAGGCCTACATACTGTTGTTTACCGGTTCCTTTAGGCTCGAACTGATATCATTTCACTTTCAGTTTCAGTCAGATGGATTAAATCTTCTTACTAGTACTATGCAGTACATATAAATGTCTGTATTTGTAAGTACTACATGTATATTACTTAGTACGTTACGTAGTACTTGTTACGGATCCTACAGTAAAAATATTAACTACAGGCCCTATATGTTACTGTACGATGCCATTTTATTGTACTGTAGCTGCCTAAGTACTGTAGATTGTGTGTATATCGTACACCATGTCTCAGAACAGGGGCGGATCCCGAGTCGTTTGGTTAGGTTACACATATACTGTATATATTTTCAATATTTTCAACATATACTGTAGGAACAGAGTACCATATATTTTATGTACACAATACAGTATACTGTATCCCAACTTGGGTAATGGATTTATTTACTACCGCGTAAACAACACCCCCCCCCCCCCCCACCCCTTTCTAAATGTGAAATCTGCAAAGTACAGTATGTACACTGTAACTAGTACTATAACAGTACTATAAGTATACCCAGATGCCCGGTGGTATTATTTTTTCATCGTCAAATAGGGCCTATATAATTAATCTATGTTACATATTCCGATTGTGGGCGCATATACGCAGTAGGCCTATTATAAAAATTATATTATTTATAAATCTATACAGTGCCCCGGCTTAATCCAGGTATGCCTAACTGACCCCGGATTTGTCTCTAAGATATTGATATTCTTCCACATAATTTTTCTGGTAGTGATGCCGATAGAAAGGTGACTGAATGTGTGCAAATGTGGACGCACACTGT